>PVKS010009408.1:0-11543 GCA_004027875.1 Aplodontia rufa
CTTATTTTTCAATCTAGCCTTTGTTTCTCTGACAGTTGTGTATGCAGTGCTGGGGTTCAAACCCGGGTCCTCACACCTGGCAGGCAAGTGCTCCAACCTCTGAGCCACTACTCCAACCCTACTCTGTCTTTTAAAAGAAAAAAATCCTGTCATTTGCAAAACCATGGATGAACCTGGAGGATATTAAGTTAATGAAGTAATCCAGAAATAGACAAATTCTGTATATCTCACTTACATATTTTTTTTTTCCAAATAAGTTGAACTCATAGAAGCAAAGTGTAGAATGCTGGTTACCAGGGACAGGGAAGGGGGGAAATGTAGGAGTTGGGTAATGTTGGTAAAAGGATACAAAATTTCTGCTGGATAAGAGGAATAAGTCCAAATTTATTGTACCACATGGTGACTATAGTTAATAACAATGCATTGTTCTTGAAAATCATTTAAAAAGCAGATTTAAGTATTTCACCACAAAAATAGTATGTGAGATAACGCATATATTATTTTTCTCAGTTCATTCAATATTTCAAAATATTACTATATAAAAATATATGTAATTTTTGTCAATTTTTAAAATTAATCAGTGTTCTTAAAAAACCCATATGGTGGGGCTGGAGCGGTGGCTCATCAGATGCACAAGGACCCGGGTTCAAACCCCAGCACCACATACACAACTAGGTGTTGGGGCAATGAAAACCAGATGAAAAACTAAATAAAATTGATTCTCTCACTGTCCCTCTCTCTCTCTAAAAACTTAAAAATTAAAAAAAAAATTAAAACCCATATGGTAACTGGAGGAAAGACCTTGGGCCTTTGTTACAATCAGGACTTGTCAAATATTAGCGCCCCATCCCCGCTTCACAGTCCCATACACACACGTAAACAAACAACCATGAAGTTCTGAACCTCAATGGAAGGACAGACCAGATAAAACCTACTCCATGGCCCAGAGAGATGATAGGGAAGCTTTTCTGTCACACAACAAGCTCTTAAAAGAGAGAGGGTCTTCTCTGAAATTTTGTAATGATGGTTTGTACTCCCACTGATTTGGTTTCAATTTTTTAACATCTGAATGATCTTGGGCCTTCTAAACCAAGAAAGAATTCCATTATCAAAATTGCTCACTGGCCAGTGTTATCCTTTAGTGGTCTCTGACAGAAGAAACATTTTTTAAATAAATCACTAAGAATGAGTCCATTTAAAAAAAAGTTACATTGCCAAAAATTAAACAAATAAATTAATTTAGGTAGAGTGAATATCTTTATTATATGGGTTTTCCTAACTAAAAACAAGGTTTTTCTTCTCCATTTATTCAAGTTTCCTTTGGTGGCCCTCAGTGGAGAATTATAATTTTCTCTATACAGGCCCCGCAAAATAATTGCTTACACCTAGAAAATCTACTTCCCTGATGGTGATAGGAAAGGAATATTTTCTTTGATTATGTGTTCAGACTGGAGTTGGTATAAAACAAAGTTATTTATTTTTTAGATATTACTTTTTAACCGATCATCCATTCTTGATTAAAAACTGAATAAAACAGAAGATATGTTAAAAAGTTATGAAACACAAAAGAAATCAATCTACAAAGAATAAAAGCAGACACAACAAACAAAAGATTAGATGCCTAAATGCAAAGTATACATCTAATACCTCTTAGATAGTTTAAAAATATAAAGGAGTAGTATCATTTATAGATATATAGAATTTCAGTCAAAGTAGAAATATATAAGAGGAACTGTATATTAACTTAAGAGGCCAGTTCTGGGGAAGAAAGGGGGAAGGATAGTGTGTCAAAGTGCCTGAAGAACTCATCCAGTTCCATGGGGGATTGAGCAACACGCTGCCACGTGGGTGCAACACGTGATGGTGATCTTAGCTTGGATGTTTTCGCTGTAAACACTGGAACAGTTGGCTATAGGCTGAGTGGAGTTTCCAGGCAAAAGGTCTACAGAATTTTTTGAACTACTTTTGCTTTTTTGTTTGAAATATTTCAAAAAATTTTTAAAGAAGAGAACAAAGATGAGAAACATTTTAGAGAAAAACCTGTCAGGACGCAGGAAAAAAGAGGAAATAATCAAAAGGAGCTCCAATTTCTGGCTTAGGTAATTTCATGCATGTGATTCAACTTGCCAATATTGGAAACTTAAGAGGAAAAATTTTCAAGGAAAAACAAACTATAATAGCCTTACCACTGGAAATATTGAATCTAAAAGTGAATAGGTATTTGGAAATTTAGGTTGAAGGTGATGGTGTCACAAAAGAGCCAGAACTATATACTTCTTGATTTGAGTATATTACCCATTTAACAAATTATGTGAGAATTCACTCTGTTGCAGGCATGTAGAATATAAAAATTTAAAAATAAATAGGAAATGGTGGCTTCCCTTGATGGACTCACCTCTGGTAAGAGAATTTATCTGTGGACCAAGGGTAGAGAATGGAGGGGCAAGTTCAAACAGGAGGATGATGGGTTCATTCTCAACCTTGGATACATATAAGAATCATCCAAGGGAACTTTTACACATCCCAGTGCCCAGTCCACACTCTGGGGATGGGATCCAGGCATCAGTGTTGCTTAGACTCTCCAGGTGATGCCAATGTGCAGTCAAAAATAAGGGAACAGTGGCTCTACTCAAAACACCTGAGATCCTGCTGCCTTTGAAACGTGAGGCTACGGGAGGAAGGAGTGTGGAGGAGAACAGGAGGTAGAAATAAGAGAATTTGGTTGAAGGAGATCCTTCCAAATACCCTGATGTTTTTTTATATACATATACATGTGTATATATATGTTATCTGTATTGAAAAGGCATCAAAGGCTAAGAATAAGGACATATGAAAATAAGGGAGACATTTTAAAGAGAATGGCAAACAAGATTACATCTGTAGAGAATTCAAAAGGAGGAACAGAAGTATTGTTTAAGTCTAGGAAAATCTAAACACTTGAGGAAGAGGATCCAGGATTCTTTTTCCTAATGGAGTTCATGGTTGTTCATGGTTGTATGATCCGTTTGTTAAGATGGGCATAGGTATGGCAAATTACCTATTTTAAATACAGAAATTTAGATACAGAGTAGATGTTTTTCCACATAAAGATCTGAAAGAGATAGTAAATGGAAAATGGGATTACTGGTTGTATATTTACTGTTCTGTATTTCTGGAAAATTAAGTGGAAATGAAAGATATAGAGTATTTCTGAGCTGGGAGATTCTGTGATATTGGAGTTACTTTAAAAAGGGGTAGTGTTTCTTTCACCACAAAAAAATAATAATGAAAGAATATAAATATTTATATGTCATCTGCTTGTCGTTTTAAAGTTTTTATTTCCCTCATCTTTCAATCTTCAACAACAGCAATTGCTTCTGTGGCTGCTGTTTCTGAAGCCTGAATAGGAGCTTATTTCTTTGCCTGCTGGGTTTGAATCTTCCTCACCCCATTATATCTAAGGGGCACAACCAAACAAGACAGAAGAAGAAAAAAGAATAGTGTTTTCTTATTCTTGAAATACCAATGAATAGAATTGGAGAGGTGGCTCAGCAGGAGAGTGCTTGTTTGGCATGCGTGAGGACTAGGTTCAATACTCAGCACATGTACACAATTAAGTGGAGGAAATACCAATGAATCTCTTACCATACTGGTAACTTTTTTTAACTTCATTTAAACTCAGTGGTTAGAGTACATTGCCATGAGCAAGGACCCAGGTTTGAATCCCAGCACCACGTACACAACTAAATGTTCGAGAATGAAGGCCAGATGCAACAATGAATAAAATTGATTCTCTCTCCAAAAAAAAAAAAAAAAAAGGCTTGCTTTAAAAGTACCTTGAGGGCTGGAGCGGTGGCTCAGTGGTTTCGGCGCTTGCCTGGCAAGCACGAGGACCCAGGTTCAAACCCCAGCACCACGTACACAACTGAGTGTTGGAGCAACTAAGGCCATGTGAAAAACTCAATAAAGTTGTTTCTCTCTTTCTCTGTCTCTCTCACTGTCCCTCTCTCTTTAGAAAAAAAAAAAGTACCTTGAAATGAGGGGTCTTCCTTTAACAGACTTGTCATTATATTCTCATTTGTTATTAAAATATCACGCTGAATTGTCAAGGGCTATCCTATTTCATTCACCATCTTATACTTCTTTGTCTCCATCACCCATCACTTGTCCCCAGCAACATGCTTTGCCGAGTAAGCACCTAATGTTGATTTATAAGCCAGTGTACCACGCTGCCCATTAATTAATGCACTCGAATTCCTGGCAGCAGCAAACAGCTAAGGTTCTGCTGGGAGTTAAGACCTTGAAGATTGACAAGTAATGAGAATAAAAGCGTGTGATTTCTAGCACCTGGTTCAATGCCTGGCACATGGCAGACACTCACAATGCTGAATGAATGGACAACAGATCTATGAGGACAGTAAATTCAACCCATTCTGCAAATGTTCTGGTAGCATCCATCCTGGCTTAAGGGACCAGAGGGGCGCGCTGTGCTGCAAGACGACGGGCTGTTTGGTTCTAACTTCACAGACACTGTAATTCTATGCTGTAACTTGTGTATTTCCTCTTACCATAAAAACAGGAATTTGGGTAGTCTGCACTCTGCCCTCAAAGGTTAACTGAGAACGCGCTGCGGCGAGGCGACCCAGCCGAGCACACCCCGAGGAGCCCGGCTGAGCTGCGGGGCGGGGCTCCCGGCGCGCCCCGCGCCGGACGCGCCGCGAGCCTCGAGGGGGCGCTGTTCCCGCGATAACCACGGTAAAGGCTCCGCCCCGCCGTCAGCGCTAGCTTCCTCGGTTGGGGAGCTGGCCCCACAGCTCAGGGACGCCGGTAGGGGTCCAGCTCGCTCGCCACGGCGGGAGGCGACGTTAGACGCTGCTCCGTCGGTCCGATAGGCCCTGTTTCTCGCCAGCCTCTGCCGCGCGCGCGGCCTGCTCCAAGGAGCTAGTTCTCTCCCTTCGCTCCACCCTCTACCCTCTCCTCCCCTTCACGGAAACGACAGCTGCAGCTGCGGGGCTGGCGCCGCCTCCCTCCACCTACCACGTCTGCCCCCGCCGCGCTCTCCCGGCGCCCCAGCCCGGCCGCGGCGCCTCCGCCTCCCCACTAGGTCAGCCGGCTGCTCTGCCCGGCTGCCGCCCAGAATGAACATCATGGACTTCAACGTGAAGAAGCTGGCGGCCGACGCGGGCACCTTCCTCAGTCGCGCTGTGCAGGTACCGCGGCGGGGTGGACAGGGTGGCGGCGCCCGGGAAGGGCCAAGGAGGGGGCCGGCCCAGCTCCCGGCCCGAGGCGGAGACGCACCGGGACCCCGGCCTCGCCGTCCGCCCGCTTGCCGGACGTGGCCCCAAGCCTGGGTGAGGGGCGCGGCCTGGCCCCTCTGGCCGTTTTCCGCCCACTCCTGCCCAACCGCCACTCCCCGGGAAGCGAGGCAGAGTGGCGACGCGGCCCGGACCTTTCTCCCACAGCTGGAAGACACCTTCCGTTCGCCCCTGGCGGGGGCGCTGCCCCGGCCCCGCCCGCTTTTCTCGTCTGGCGACGCTGCGCGTTGACCTTCCTCCCCGGGCTGGCGGAGGCCGGGAGCGTCCGACTGGGTAACCGGGACGTAGACCATTGTGGCACCACCCCCACTCTTTCGTTTGGTCGCTCTCACCCTCCCCGCCAAGTCCAAGAAGGGAGTTTCCTTTTCCTGCCCCTCTACCCAGAGAGCTGCCAACATAGTTCCTTCCAGCCTTCTCTCCGAAAGGATTGTCCCTGGGCTTGGTAATCCGTGGGGGAAGTGGAAATCGCCTGTTGGAGTCCAAACTTTGCCAACTACACGGGAAACCTGGAGTTTGGGGGATTCTTATTCTCAAAATGGGAACTCCCTGTAGAGCAAGGAGAGATGGGGGATATTCATATTGTAGTCATGGTCACGGTGATATGTTTCAAATATACTTGAAGGAGAAAAGTTCCCTCCCTCTTAGTATTCTGTAATCAAGGAAGTGTCAGTAGAAGGGAACTTGGACAGCTTTCTGAAGTCATAACCCACATTTTACTAACTCAGTTAAATCTGAGAACAGATGTAAATTTCACAACATAGATTATAAACAATATGGTGTTTATGTTAATGACATACAGTAGTAACAAGTCTCTTGTAAGGAGAAAACAATTTTCGAATATGCCTACCAAATTAGCACAAAAATACAAATCTATCGTATTATTTTACTTCTTTCCTTGTCTCTTTAACCCCAATTTTATCAGCACAGTTGGTTCTACATTGGCTATCTTCGACAAAAGAATGAAATAGCTAGAGCAAGGCAGTAGCTGCCTATATTATGAAAAATAGTATGTCAGGCATTTTACCATGCACTTGACATATTATCTCCAGTCCTTTCTGTCACCTTGCCAGGAGAGGAGAGGGAGAAAAATGAGAGAACACAGAGGAGAGGGACAGAGACAGAAGAGAGAGGAGAGGAGAGGTTAAACCCCGTTTATATATAAGGAAGCAGACTCTGAAGGTTTAAACAACTTGCTTAACTTGCAAAGCTAGTAAATAACCAGTGATGTCTGACTGACTACAGTAAGCTGCTTTCTCTTCCTGGATAAGCATTGCAGGTTTAAGATACATAAACTAAAATGTTGTATCCTAGAGAGACATTAAAGATTAGTACAATATGAGCATTTTATTATCAACAGCAAATAATACTAAAGAAGTGGGAAATTCCTATTAGCTTTTGATTTCCTAGTTCCTAAATTTGTATGTTGAGTAACAAGCTAGTTGCCTTAACCTTTTTCTCTCCTACTTCCCCTAAAATATGAGGTGATTGAGGGGTCTGAAGTGAATTTTGATTTACAAGACACTTCTTTTAGATTTAACATATGACTTCAATAGAGGATTGGAGCTATTGGTATTTTTTTGTTTTAATGCTGATTGCCTGTGATTCTAGATGCTTGATGCAAATTTGACACTATGTAATGACATTTTTTTTTAAATACAGTTAGATATGTTTCAGGTATTTATCCCATGCTGCTTAAATAGGACACATTTACTAGAATTTATATAAAGGGCACACTACATGTCTGCCTAGTGCTATTCTGGACACAGGTAATTAAAATCAACAAAGTGTTAGTAGGATGAAGTTTAAAGAGCCCTCAAGGATATAACAGAGCCCCAGTTGGTATTTTTGTTTTTGTTTTTGAGGAAAAGCATTTTGGATGAAAAAAACAAGTGCAAAGACTTGGGGGTTTCAGAGGTACTAGGGAAACCAGATAGGGGGCTGTGGCCTTATAGACTTAGATGATAGTGGTAGCAAGAGGAGATTCAAAATCTATCCCATGTTGGCCATTAGATTGACTCTGGGAGGTGAGAGAAAGTTGAGAATGATTCCCAAGGTTTTAAATTCAACTATTTATTAAAAAATGAAAGGGCTGGAGGGGATGGCTCAGCAGTTAAGAGTGCTTGGCTGGCATGTGCAAAGACCAGAGTTCAAACACCAGCACCACGTACACAACTCGGTGTCAGAGAAATCAGAACCAGATTAAAAATAAATAAAAACTGATTGTATCTTTCTCTTTCTCCTGCTTAAAAACAAAGGTGTTGGGGGGAGGAGTTTTCAGGATAAACAGGCTCCTTTAATGTGTCATTTTATATTGTCGTAACTGTCAGATATACAAACTGAAATATTTATGGAAAAACATCTTTAAAGTTTGCTTTAAAATATTTCAGAAGAAAAAAACAGGTAGTTGAAACAAGATTAGCATAATGTTGACAGTTGATGAAGCTGAGTTATGGGTTCTTGGAGTTCCATTATATTAGTTTCCATTATACTGTTATATTTTTGTACATTTAACATTCTCCACAATGCTTTAAGAATAAAGTTTAGGGTAAAAGATGCTTCCAAAATATAACTTGAAATTTGGAATGCTGTGTGGTTATTTTCAACAAAACTTTGCTATCTCATTTCAATATTTAGTTAATAACTGAATTCCTACTGTAAATTGAGTGCCAGAGCATCACAATTCATGCTAAGAATAGTTTAAAAGCTATGCCAGTAACTTTATAAGCAATAAAAAAAGGTAGGGAAGAATTGAAGCTTCCTCATTACTAAATTTCTATTCAAGTCAAGTTATACTTTAAAGAATAGGTCATTCTCAGACCCACTGCTATACAGTTTTTCATTTTACTTTAAAAAGTCAAATTAAACTTCCTTGTTTTAAAAAACAAGCTCAGTCCTCACTTCAGCAGCACATATACTAAAAAAAAAAGTAAAACTATTTAAGTATGTATAAATGGGACTTAATTGCCACTCCATTCTCCCTTTATAAAATTTGTTTATAAACCTTGGTACTCTAAAAAGAATGTTAAGGTGGAATATATAAAGGCATAGGACTGTTTATTCTTAAGTAGTCCACTTGGGTGCCTGTTGTTTACCTCAAAACAATAGAATACAAAAGCATCAAGTAATTTGTCCTCTTTGAATTATTTTACTAATGACTTGATTTTGTGTGTCTGGTACTGGGGATTGAACCTAGGGCCTGGCACACAGATATCCCCAGCACTTTTTTTTTTTTCTTTTTTTAAAAAGTGAGAAAGAAAGAATCACTTTTTATTGAGTTTTTCACATGGCTTTCGTTGCTCTGACACCTAGTTGTAAACGTGGGTGCTGGGGAGTGCTAACCGCTGAACCACCACTCCAGCCCCCCCAGCACTTTTTTAAAATTCACTTGGAGACAGGGTCTTGCTTTGGTTCTGAGGCTACCCTGGAACTTGTGATCCTCCTACCTCAGGCTCCTGAGTAGCTGGAGTTACGGGTGTGTACCACTGTACCTATCTAACATCTTAATAGCTGTTTATTAATTCTTAAACTCAGTTTTTTCAGCGCAAACACCTTATTTGAACATTAAATTCTCCCTACTATCTGCTCTTTTCTCTCACTGTATTCCGATCATATTTTTTAAATTTCCAAAATACTTTGTCTAACTTCAGGCATTTGTTCATGTAGTTAAACCCATCTTGAATGTCTTCCATTCTCTCCCTTATTTTTCCTTTTTTTCACAGTAACAGCTTCAAGTCCATATCAAGTATGGAGACTTCTCAAACCACAGGAACTTGATGTGGAATTCTGTGTCATTTTTCAATTCTGTATAATCAAGGCATTTTTCTTCTCATGAACTAACTAAAACTCTTTCACTCTGTGGCTTTTGCATCTTTTGCATACAACCTTTTGCTTACGGTTGTATGTCCTAAGGAATCAGCTCTATTTCTCTCTAATTCCCCTCTCACAGCATCCATATGGTTCATCTTAATTTTTAGAGCATTTTAGCCAAGCAAATTAGTACTCACATGCGAAGTTTACTCTTTGGAGGTCAACAAGAAGCATTTACCTTGTTAAATAATTTTGTTATCTCTATGATTATTTTTCTAACATTACATTTACTGACCTTGAAGTTGATTAATACCAGTCTAAAATATTAAACTGTTTAATATAACCTACATTTATTAAAAACCTTCTAGGTGCTTGGCTTTGAAAGATACAAAGATTAATGAGAACGGGTACCTGCCCCAAAACTTCATAGTTTAGTCCCAAAATTGGCATAAAATATTTTATTCTTTGTAATAAATATCCATTTTGTGAATTACTCAATTACTCTTCTCTTTCAGTAAATTTTTTTTTTTTAAGACAGAGGGACAGACAGAGAATCAATTCTAGTTTTTCATGTAGCTTTCGGTGCTCCAACACTTCATTGTACTGGTGTACACTTGATTGTACTGGAATTTGAACTCGTGTCCTTGAACATGCCAGACAAGTACTATCACTGCTGAGCCACTGCTCCAGGCGCTTTTATTTAATTTTTCATGTGGATTTCGTTGCTCTGACACTTTGTTTTATATGTGGTCCTGGGATGCAAACCTGTATCCTCCTGTATGCCAAGCAAGCACTGTAACCACTGAGCCACAGCTCCAGCCCCTTGGTAATCTTTCAAGTGAATAAAGGAACAAGAGATACATTTTAGTTTTGCTAGTAAAGCAAAACTTTGCTCACAGTTTTCAAAATAAGAGTATATACTTTCTGACATTTTTTTCAAACTAAATTATTTGTAGAGTTCGTTTTAATTTTCTAACATTTCCTCCAAACTAATTTATGAAAGTTAATACTACAGATTTCATGAACACTAGCCATTTTCTAAGGAAAATGAAGTCTTTAAAATATAATTTTGAAGTTGGCCTTGATCTTTAGTTCTTTTCCACAAGCAAAACTGTGTGTTTTACCTGGAGATGTAAAGATCCTAACACCAGCTCATACACACTCACACACACACAACTCACACTTACACACACACTCACACTCTCCCTCTCTCTCTCACACACAATCCCTCCCCCCACCTTTCTCTTTCTCCCCCCCCTTTCCCTTTCTCCCTCCGAATCAAAGTATTTAATGGAAGGATAGTATAGTGTAATAAAACATAACTCAAGCAGGTATGAGATTGGATTCCAGCATTGACACCTTGGACAAAATGTCTAATCACACTGAACCTAAATTTATTCATCGCTAAAATTATGATTCTTAATTGCAAAATTGTTTTGCGTGCCAGATACAAAATGCACAACTTAGGGTATGGAATTTTTTTAACATATGTAGTGTCCTGACATTAAGAATTTGGAACTGCAGGAAAGATGTACAATCTTGTTGAAAAAAGAAAACATTCTAAAAAACAAAAGATAAAACCACACATAATATACTGAAATGTGAAACATGGATGTAGGTAAAGCAAAAAGAAACATATCAGGTAGAATTTATTACTAGAACTTAAATATATTATTCAAGTGCCTTGGTATGGAACTGTTCTCTAAATAGGTTTCCTTTACAGACCATCTCAGTCATATGGAAGGCTTCCTAATATTGTTTTGGTTTGGTTTTGCCTTGTGAACTAGAAAGTTAAAACCACTTACTGTGTTTGTAGAATCTTACTTTGTAAGTGAATTTACATATTTTCTTTGTTCCTCATACTCATAGGACTTATTGCAGATTCCCATCTTTGTTCTATACTCACATGCTTTTATCACTAAAATATGTTTTTAAGAGAGAGCAACAGAGTCATTTTTTTTTTTTTAGTTAAGTTTTTCACGTGACTTTCGTTGCTCCAACACTTTTTATTCATGGTGTTGGGGTGCTAACCCATGTTCCAGCCCCCTAAAACATGTTTTTTTGTTTGTTTTTTAAAGAGAGAGAGGGACAATGAGAGAAAGGAGAGAATCAATTTTACTTAGTTTTTCATGTGACTTTCATTGCTCAGACACCTTGTTGTGTACATGGTGCTGGGGTTCAAACCTGCGTCCTTGCACATGCCAGAAAAGTACTGTGACTGCTGAGCCACCACTCCAGCCCTCCAAAACATGTTTTTAATGAGAGATACCTATAAGGCAAGATCATGAGAATCACAAAGAAATTTTTAAATAATTAAGCAAACAGGCCTTTGGCATAAAGATTGAAATGTTTTCTTTTCTGAATAATGATTTCTGGTTGATTGTCTGAAATTCTGTCAGAAAACTCGCCCTGAATCCTAACAAGTAGCAGATAAACTCAGTG
>PVKS010009408.1:11643-58993 GCA_004027875.1 Aplodontia rufa
GGGGGAATAGGCCTGTATGTTTAGATTTCTTAAATAATACTTTTCAATTAATTCTTGTGTATAACAGAAACCATACCTTCTTGTTATTAGAAGAGTATTTTGCACAGACTAACTTAACAAGTACTAATTTTGACATTTTTGATCATTTGGTTTTTCTATTATTAATAATCTAGTCTTCGTTATTAAATACAATTTAGGAATGTCTACAAAGAAATTACTTATTTAATATATATAAAGGTGGTGGTAATGATTCTGTAGAAGTAATGCATCGGGATGACAAATCATCAGCCTGTATGTACTAATCCTATAGACCTTTATATAACTCATTTCTTAGCGTTAATTCACAGGTCATTTGTTACCTGCTCAGAGATAGGATTTCTCCCTATCTCAAACTCTTTTAACTCCTCCTCCTCCTTCCAGGCCCAAATCATGCATCTCTTCCCCAGTGAATCCTTCCTTGATTCTCCTGCTTCCCCCTACCCCTGAAGAACTAATTCTTTCTCTAGCTTTACATTCATTATGTCACTTAGAAATGGTAGAATCATATATTTTTGTCATTTCTTCAGCATGTTTATATCTTTGTATCATTATTATCAAATTATTTTTTTCATTTTTGTCTTTGCTCTAAAAAGTTAGATTCCTAAAAGCAGAAATCCTACCTGCTGATGAAACCAACAATGTACTTAGAATAGTACCTAGCACATATATAGATGCTTAATAAGTTTTTGTTGAAATAAGTGATGAAGCAAATAGATATTTTCCCCTCGTTTTTATTGTT
This sequence comes from Aplodontia rufa, assembly GCA_004027875.1. Classification (NCBI taxonomy): domain Eukaryota; kingdom Metazoa; phylum Chordata; class Mammalia; order Rodentia; family Aplodontiidae; genus Aplodontia; species Aplodontia rufa. The sequence goes on from PVKS010009408.1 coordinate 12,422, forward strand.
TACTTTTTTTTAGGTGTTCATGACATAAGATTATATAATGGAATAATTATAAAAGCTTGGAATTTCGCTCATTCTAATTCGGTCTCATTTTTCCCCTTCCCCTCCTTTCTACTCACCCCATTTGTTTTTACGTATGTGACAATAGGATATGTATTGACATGCTTATAAAAAGTTGGAGCATACCTTGTTTTAACTCTGTTCCCAGTATTTCCCCTTCCCTTCCTCCCACCCCCTGTACTTGTTAGATTTGACAATAGGATAAACAATGACATTTTTATAAAGGCATGCTGCATAGCCTACTATGATTCAGTCCCCAGTATTCCCCAACCCCCGCCATGCCACCCCATTGTCTTCCCTCTACTCTTTGTCTTTCTGTTATTCACTAATATATATTTTTTAATTTAGTGATTCATTGATACACATGGTAATGAGATTCACTGCATGTTCATATATGAACATGAGAAAGTTGTCTCATTCCTTCCTTGAACTTTCACTTTTTCATTCCACCTCCCTCCATTTCCTTCCCCTTTTTCTATTCCTTTGCTCTTTTCCTTATTTTTGGTTAGCTTCCACATATCAGAAAGAACATTAACCCTTTCGTTTTTTGAGACTGGCTTATTTGTTTAGCATGATATCCTCCAGTTCCATGCATTTGCCAGCAGGCAACATAATGTCATTCTTCCTTACTGCTGATTAATACTCCATTATGTGTGTGTGCCACAATTTCCTTATCCTTTCTTCAGTAGAAGGTCACCTTGGTCCATAGCTTAGCTCTTGTGAATTGTGCTACTATGAACATTGATGTGGTTACATCACTGTAGTATGCTGCTTTTAGGTCCTTTGATTATATATACCAAGGAGTGGGATAGCTGGATCAAATGATGTATCCATTCCTAGTTTTTTGAGGAATCTCCATACTGCTTTCCAGAGTGGTTGTACCAGTTTGCAGTCCTACCAACGTGTATAAGTGTACCCTTTTCCCCACATCCTAACATTTATTGTTGTTCATATTCTTGATTATTGCCATTCTAACTGGACCGAGGTGAAATTGCAGTGTAGTTTTAATTTTCATTTCTCTGCTTCCTAGAGACGTTGGGCATTTTTTCATATATCTGTTGATCATTTTATTTCTTCATTTGAGAAGTGTCTATTTAGTTCTTTTGCCTATTTATAGATTGGATTATTTGGGGTTTTTTGGTGTTGAGTGTTTTGAGTTCTTTGTGTAGCCTTGATATTAATGCCCTATCTGAGGTGCACAATGCAAAGATTTTTTTCCTCATTTTGTAGGATCTCTCTTCCTCTGCTGTGAGGAAGTTTCTCAGTTTGATGCCTTCCCATTTATTGATTGTTTTCCTTTTACTTCTTGCATTTGGGGTTCTTGTTTAGGAAATCAGTTCCTGACCCATCGTGTTGGAGTATTGGGCTTACATTTTCTTTTAGTATATGCAGGGTTTCTGGTCTAATTCTAGATCTTTGATCCACTTGAGTTGAGTTTTGTGTTTTTGTTCATTTTACCACATATGGATTTCCTTTTTTCCCAGCACGAAGAAATGGACATTCATAAGGGGAGATTTATTCAGGTATTTCCGGTTTTTAAGGTGATAAGACTTTGAAGTCTTTCTTAGCGCTTCCTTTAGATGATGTTCACCTGGGTGTATTTATTCCCTTTCTCCCCTGTTAGTTGTTTTCTGGGACATACTGTGTCTAACCATTGGTGATAGTCTTAAAATGTTCTAATCTATAGGTATAGATTAGATCTCTTTACCTCTGTAAAGAGATCTATTACTTAGAATCTTCAGGCATCTTTAAAGAGTACCGGGTTCTCTCCTAAGAATGAGGTTGCAGTTTATCCAGCTGACTTTAGGATTAGAATTTGCTTTTGTCCAGTACCTAGTTCTGAGTTGTAATACACTACAAGTTTCTGGGCTTAGGCAGTTGTTTTAGAACTGCTATTCTCAGTTCCACCCATTGAGTCAGTCCAGGCAAGTGTCCAAAAGACCTAAAGCTTTACAAAAAGCTATTTAAGTTGTTATTTCAGCTGGACATGATGATTCCTCATACCTGTAATCCTAGCTACTCTGAAGGCTGAGGCAGGATGATCACAAGCTCAAAGCCAGCCTGGCAATTTAACAAAACCATGTCTTTTTTTTTTTTTTTTTTTTTTTTTTTTTAAAGAGAGAGGGACAATGAGAGAGACAGAGAAAGAGAGAAACAACCTTATTCAGTTTTTCATATGGCCTTAGTTGCTCCAACACTCAGTTGTGTACGTGGTGCTGGGGTTTGAACCCGGGTCCTTGTGCTTGCCAGCCAAGCGCCGAAACCGCTGAGCCACCGCTCCAGCCCCAAAACCATGTCTTAAAATAAAAAATAAAAATGGGCTGCAGGTGTAGCTCAGTGTTAGAGTACTTGTCTAGCGTGTACACGCCCCTAGATTCAGTTTCCAGCACCACAAAACAACCAACCAAAAATAAACAGCTGCTATTTCTAGTCTTAAATAGGTCCTTCAGTAGAGACTGTAAACAGACGTCTAAGAATAAGATTCTAGAGGAGCCTTCAGCTAAAAATGCTGATAATCAATTGAAAGTACTAGAGTAAGGTGGAAGATACTGAAAGAATCAGATAATAAAACTCAGAAAACAAAAAAACAAGAATTTTTAAGAAATGAGAGCAGCTGGCATGATGACGCTTCCCAACAACTCAGGAAACTAAGGCAGGAGAATCACAAATTCAAGACCAACCTCAGCAATTTAGCAAGACCCTGTCTCAAAATAAAAAGGACTGAGGATGTAGATCAGTAAAGCGCCCCAGGTCCAGGCCCCAGTACTGAAAAAAATGAGAGGGGGGAAAAAGACAAAGTGAATATTATTTTGTTAGCTAGAAATGAGTCAAAACTGAATATAGAATTAGTGCTTGTCATGTGTCTGTATTGAGATGGATGCAAACCACACATTCTAGGAAAATTATATATGTTAAACAGCCTGAGTCATTACTTCTACTTTTAATTAAAAATACCCAGAAGTCTTCAAAAGATCTGCACCGAAATTCCTTTTTATTATTGTGTAGGCAATGCTATTTTTCCTCAAATACCAACATATTGAGACTGAAGCAGTGGTCCAGCGGTCACAGGGCTTGCCTGGCATGCTTGAGGACCCCAGCACCACATACAAAACTAAATGTTGGAGCAATGAAAACCAAATGAAAAACTAAATAAAACTGATTCATTCTCTCTCTCTCTCACTGTCCCCCTTTCTTTAAAAAAAAAAAAATACTAATATACTTAATATAATAAAAGTTGCTATGTTGAGTATGTTTAACTACATTTTATTATTTTTAAAAAGACTATCAATAGGGTATGTACCACAAAAAGTCTCATCCTGAAGAAACAAATGATATGTTTCAAAAATATCCCATAAAAACCTTATTTGGGTGTTGTTAAAATGCCAATAATATATAAACCATAATAAACAGCGCTTTTTAAATTTAAATTTAAAAAAATAAGTACCAGGCACTGAACAGAATGGTTTACAAACAGTGCTACTCAGTACTCAAAACACTATATGTATTGTCTGTCTTACTATAGAGGATACTAATGGGAAAGTATTGAAAATGTTGCTCAGGACACAATTAGCAGTGGTCAAGGTCTGAATTCAGATCCAACTGACTCAAAGTTTTTAGTCCTTTCCTCATGCTATCCTACCTTCATAGATAAGAAATATTTATATAACAAGCAGTATGCCAGATATTCTACAGAATTCACACCATACATTTTAACAGAACCAAGGGTATGTGGTAGCTATAAAGTCATTATAATATTACAGTAGAAGGTATAAATAAATTACCATAGGAGCAAAAAAAATTTTTTCATTAATAATGGCTTACATATCTGTGGTACCTTTATTTATATTTTTAGGGTCGTTTGGATTTGTTTGCATTTTATTTACTGATAATGTTTCCTAACATTTATTTAAAATACATTCATTTTATTTGTTTTTTTACAAATAATCACAGTTCACAGAAGAAAAGCTTGGCCAGGCGGAGAAGACAGAATTGGATGCTCACTTGGAGAACCTCCTTAGCAAAGCTGAGTGTACCAAAATATGGACTGAAAAAATAATGAAACAAACTGAAGTATTATTGCAGCCAAATCCAAGTAAGAGAGGTGGGAAGGGAGCATATGCTGAGGCATGATATTGGCCAAATTACATTGTTATGTTGTATGCATGTATGAATACATAAACAATAAATCCCATCATTATGACAACTATAATGCACCAAAAAGAAGTGGGGATAAAAATCCAAGTCAGAAATTTTTTACTTTTTGTCTACCTTAATACTGTAGTGGGTTTTTTAATGTTGAAAACAGATACTTTGATTATGGTACAGGATCTGTGGTTATTTTCATTTGTGCATTGTGATGGGGGCTGGAGCACTTGCCTGGTATGCGTGAGGACCTGGGTCAAACCCCAGTACCACTTATACAATTAAGTGTCAGAGAAATAAAGTCCAGATAGAAAAATAAATAAAATTGATTCTGTGTCTATGTCTCTCTCTCTTTTCCTCTTCCTCTCTCTTTACAAAAAAAAAGAAGAGATGATGACCTCTTTTGTGTGCCCTCTAGCAAATTTACAAAAAACATTTTTTAAGCCTTTGTAGTAGAACACTCTTGAAACCCCAATTTCAGACACTGGCTTTGAATTTTAAGAGGCTAATGGGCTGTGAAGATAATTTCCTTTTTCATCCATGTAGGCATTATTATCCCTAAACAATTAAGGGAAAGTCATGTAGAAGCTTCAATAATTACCAATTTCTTTAAATTTTATATTGTCACATAAATTATTTAATTACCATATTTCACAGTATAATCATTGCAGATTTTATGCCAGGTTGTTTTGCGAAAAGAGGGTGTGACCAACCATTATGTGAACCTTTTAAAATTGTGCCAGTATTACTTAAAAATCATTTATTACTAGACCATATTTGGTGATCGATTAGGATACAGGGAATACTTGTGAATATATGTTAATGTGTTAGTGATGATTATGTGTTTGAAATATGGTATCAGATAACTGTGATTGTTCAGATCACTCCCATGAGCCTTACTAATATTAAGATGTTTATTGCATTAAACGCTTAAGTTAGCCTCTGTGATATAGTATAGGTAATTAGAAGTGGAATTTAAGATTAGAATCAGGTACATTGATATCTAGTCTTACACTGTAAGTTTTATATATCAAAAACAAAAGGCAAAGGCAACAATGCATGCTTTCCTTCCTTCCCCAGCCTAATGTGACCCGTTGTGAGATGCCATAAACTTATTTTTAGACACTTAACTTCAGCTTCAAGTACTATAAAAATATTAGTAATCCTGTGCCATCTTAGTTAAATTGTAGTGACCTTTGAAAATCAGCCTTTTATACCTGGAATGAGGCCTATTTTCTTTGGACAGATTGTGACATTTCTTATTCATTTAAGGCCATTTAAATTATATACCATAACACTTTTAATAAGTAGTTATGTGGGCTGGAGTGGTGGCTCAGCGGTTTCTGCGCTTGATTGGCAAGCACAAGGACCCGGGTTCGAACCCCAGCACCACGTACACAACTAAGTGTTGAAGCAAAAAAGTCCATGTAAAAAACTAAATAAAGTTGTTTCTCTCTTTCTCTGTCTCTCTCACTGTCCCTCTCTCTTTAAAAAAAAAAAAAAAAAATAAGTAGTTATGTGGGGCTGGAGCCGTGGCTCAGCGGTTTCAGCGCTTGCCTTGCATACACAATGAAGTGTCAGCAACGAAAGCCAAATGAAAAACTAAGTAAAATTGATTCTCTTTCTTTCTCTCTCGTTACTATCCCTCTCTCTTAAAAAAAAAAAAAGTTATGTAAAAATATATATTACATTATAGCTGAATTCCCAATATATTTTAAAATTTTATGACCTATTGAATGGCCCCCCTAATGAAGCAGTTATTTTTGATACACCAGATGTTTTATTAACCAAATGAAGTCAGTATAGGATTTGTCTTTAAACTTTTGACTAGATAGGTAAAAAGTATCAAAACTCAGAATCTGGGCCTGGAGTGGTGATTCAGTGGTTAACAGAGCTTGCTTGGCACGCGCAAGGACACGGGTTTAAACCCCATCACCACATACACAACAATGAAGTGTTGGAACAACGAGAGCCACATGAAAAGCTAAATAAAATTGATTCCCTCACTGTCCCTTTCTCTCAAAAAAAGAAAATCAGAAAACGAAATTCTGAAATTAAGTTAGGGTGTCCTAAATGATTACATTTTGAAATGACTGACTTTCAACTAAAGATTTTTAAATTCTGCTTATAAACTCTTCTGATTTTGTACCAGAATCTGCCACAAAAGCAAGTATTATTTTAACATCCTATAATATGTATATTTTATGTATTTTAACCCTTTTGTCAATTTCTGAAGTGTTTGTTACTGGTTCAGCTCATTTTTGGAATTTTCAGTGTATTGTGTGAACCATCTGATTATATAGGAATCTGTGTTAACCTATTTGACTTAGCTTCAGATTGTAATTTTAATGTATTGTTAATCATTGTTTCTGGAAACTTCTACCATGTTTACTGAAATACCTTGCTGTTGAGCAACAATGTGATTTCTTTGGTTTTATTCAGCTTTTTCTGGGAGGGTTTTTTTTTTTTTTTTTTTACTCCTTTCCATTTATACTATTCTGTATTGCTTTGACCTTTTGAAATTTAAACTTATTTTTAATGGTGAAAACTTTTGAGTAAATGCATGCTCTGGAATATCACCTATATACCTATGTACTTTAAGTATAAATACACTGAAGCCCTGGTTTCATATTGCTGAACCTTCTATAGACTATTCCAAGCCTGGATTGTTCTATTACTTAAGCTCCTGTGTCTATATTTAGACTGGCAAGAAAGAATGAGTACATGCTCATACTAAAGGTGTCAGGTGTGACTCTTCAGTTCTTCAAGATTCCTCATGTTCATATTTTCCTAGCCAAAGATTCCTGATTTTGAAATTATGAACATACATGCAGAGTTTAAAATATTAAAATATTAAAAGAGCAAAGACAACTTTATTAGATATTAAGTACTATCAAATCTCTTCTGAAACAAAATCTCATAGAATACTCAAATGGTTTTAACTTTATTGTAAAGTGTTTTGTGCCAAGATATTTTATCAGACTATTCTAAAATACCAGTTTCTTGGAGTAATATAATACTCTAACATGAAATTAAAAGTTGTACATGAAGATATGTGTACTTGAGTGAATGCCAGTTTTCACATTTAAGAAGTTGCAAATGGTTGGTAGAAGAACAAAACAACTTTTAAAGAGTTTTGCTCTTTTGAAATCATTGATAATGTTAACATTTCTCCTAGATGCCAGGATAGAAGAATTTGTTTATGAGAAACTGGATAGAAAAGCACCGAGTCGTATAAACAACCCAGAACTTTTGGGACAATATATGATTGATGCAGGGACTGAGTTTGGCCCAGGAACAGCTTATGGTAAGAAAAGAACAAAAAGTTCTGATAAGAAATATCTTTACATTTAGATTTTTTGCTATTCAGAGATGACGTTAACATATAGTAGAATCAGATTTAGTTTCTAACTTACTATGTTAAAATTTTGATGAAGTGAAACATATAAGTGACCAAGAAATATATATGGTTTAATATTTAAGCACACATTTACTCAGCCATAAAGAAGAATGAAATTTTGGCATTTGTGGCAAATGGATGGAAATGGAAAACATCATACTAAGTGAAATAAGTCATACTCAAAAACTCAAAGGTCGAATTTTTTCTGTTATGTGAAAACTAGAGTAAAATAAAGGAAAGAAGGAGGCAAACACAGGAGAATATCATAGAGATCTAGAGGGAAAGAGGAGGAACGGGAAAGAAGAAAAGTAGAATGAATTCTTTAAAATCAGATTATGTGCACATATAATTATACCACAGGGAATTTCACATTTATGTATAACTAGAAAAAAATCAAAAATAAGTAAACGAGCTGAGCTGGGCATGGTGGTGCATGCCTGTAATCCTAGTGAATAGGGAAGCTGAGGCAGGGGGATTGCAAATTCAAGACTACCCTTAGCAACTTAGTGAGACCCTGTCTCAAAATAAAAATACAAAAAAAGGGCTGGGGATCTAGCTCAGTGGTAATGCACCGCTGGGTTAGATCCACAGTACCAACAATCAGTCAATTAGTAAATAAGTGAAGGGTGGTAGATCCATAGAGTAGAGGTAGGAGAAAGGGGTAGGATGGGGATTGTGAAGTGAATTCCATGCATGTATGATTTTGTCAGGATGAACCCAACTACTATGTAATGCTCCAATTTGGAAAAAGTTTAAGCATATATGTAGTCATTCAGAGGATTTATATCTTTTTTAGTTCTAAGAAGCTGAAGAATTCTTCTCTTGTATTTGCAGTAATTTTTAACACCTCTATTATAATATTTTATATTTATGCTTTTTTTTTTAGTTTTCTTGAGACTTTTTTGTTTCCTGTTAAAGATATTTTACACACAGTAAATGTTTGAACAAATCACTAATGCTTCTGTTAAAATTTTCCAGCAATATCATACCCAAAATATGTTAATCATACCCAAAATATGTTAGCAGTAGTTATCTCTGGATGTTTGGATTATATTTCATTTTTTTTCTTCATCTTTCATATTTTCTGTAGTTGTGTTTTACAATTAAGCCAGCTCTGTTAATTGCTATACTTTTTAGATGTACAACTGTTATATATCTTTATTTTTACTCAGATCTAATATTCTCATAACATATGCAAGAAAATAATCCTTATTTGAACATGAAATGGTGGGTCAATTAAATGAATTTTTGCAAGTAGCTCTGATTTATAAAATAGCTCCTAAATTCTGGGGTTATGTGAATTTTAGGTTTAAGTAATTATCTTTATGGCAGAAAAAAAAATAACCTAAATACTATGTAATGTGTTTAATACATTGAATATGTTTTTTAGATTTACAATATTGAAATATTTACATTATATTTTTCAAAATTTTCTTTCAGAAGTCTGAAAAACTTTAAAATTGAAATTATTTCTAAATAAATTTTTAGAAAAACTTTGTGCATTAAAAATGTTTTATTTCATGTTCGTACTGGGATCATAAAGGTTTGTGAAGGAGACTTTTAAGATGTTTAATCTCTTTGAATCTCTTAGTAACTCCAGTGAACACCACTTGGCATTGGGCTTTAAGAACCTATTATTAATAAATAACAGTAGCTAAAAATTGAGTATTCCAGTCATTGGGTTAAGCACTATATAATACATGTATTTGTGTATTATTTCAGCAAATCCTAATTTATATCCTGCTCACAATGCAAATTCTTTTATCTGTTTTAAAGACAAACTGAAGCTTGGGGGAGGGTAAATAATTCATCAGAGACAGAGCTCTTAACTATACAGTGTATTATCTTCCTTACCAATCAGATCTAATCTCATTGAAACATGAAAGAGTTAAAATCAGAGCAGAAGCTTATTAAAGCTAAAACTAGGGGCTGGAGCGGTGGCTCAGCGGTTTCAGCGCTTGCCTGGCAAGCACGAGGACCCAGGTTCAAACCCCAGCACCACGTACACAACTAAGTGTTGGAGCAACTAAGGCCATGTGAAAAACTCAATAAAGTTGTTTCTCTCTTTCTCTGTCTCTCTCACTGTCCCTCTCTCTTTAAAAAAAAAAAAAAAAAGCTAAAACTGGGAGTAGAACCCTCATCTTGGAGTTCCCCTTCCTTCTGCTATTTCTGACTTTGCTTTTCTATTGTATTTGTCCTACTTAAGTATCAGGGTATGTGTTTGTAAAAAGTGGAGTTTTCTTAAGATATAAACTATTACTTACATGTATAAGTGCAGGAATATAGAAACAAAACAAATTATGACTTTGACCTACTTGTTAAAATATTGTAAGCTTTATATTTTTCTAAACTTTTTCTATTTGAACTGTGACCATAAGTATTTTTTTGTGTATATGTCCTCTTTAGTATCATTGGTAGAATTTGTGCAACAAACTGTGGTAAAGAATCATCTTTGTCTATTTCATTTAGATATTTATCTTAGATTAAATAAATCCACATTAATTATAGTTGTTTGATTTTACTGAAGTAAACAATTTATAACTAACTTAAGCAGTCAAAATTGGTGATTTTATCTTAATTATTCTTAATTTTATGACATTGCTAGACACTGTTTAAGAAAATTCAAATTTTATTTCTTTACAGGTAATGCCCTTATTAAATGTGGAGAAACACAGAAACGAATTGGAACAGCTGACAGAGAGCTGATTCAAACATCAGCATTAAATTTTCTCACTCCTTTAAGAAACTTTATAGAAGGAGATTACAAAACAATTGCTGTGAGTTGAAAAATATTCTCTTTTTTTTAGTAAAAATAATTTAGATTTGTGCTTAAAGATTTTAATTAATTATTTTTCCTCTTAATGGCCATAAATGTAAGCAGATTGGAAAACTTAAGTATTATTGTTAGGAACATGTTTACCAGGACACAAAGATAAACCAAAAATAAAGAAATATTAATAACTTCAGCTTTGTTTTTGTTTGTGTCCTACATTCTAATTGATCATTTACATTCATTATCATTCATTATCAACTTCAAAAGCTATAGAGGAATTCCAGGAATAATTATGAAAATGTATAATGTAGCTCCATAAATGTTTATTTAAACTAGAACCAGAAACCTAACTATTTGAAGGTGTGTTTCAGGCTATGATATTTCTTCTCTTTGTGCATTCATAGAAACACATAATCTCTTTTCACACTACTGGGTTTAATTGCTGAATTATAAATAAAAAGTAAGTGCTATATGACTTTCTTTCCAAACCTAATCTGTTAGTCTTTTTTTTCAACTAGTTAGTGATAGAGAGTGAAGATTTAGGTGGATTTTTTTTCCTAAAATTTTCGTAAGACTTCTCTTTATTGTAAATACAGCTACAAGTTTAGTTTGTAGTTTTCTCCTTAAAAAAAAAATTATAGAAACTTTGAATATGTTTACAGTGTTTTTGTGTATTGTAAAAGTATTTGGCCTAAGACAGAAGAACTACCAGCTTAAAATACAATTTAAAAGATACTACTTTTTCAGTGGGATAAAATTTGATGTATAGAATCTAAGAATTAAACAGACTGAAGTATAATACACTTAACCAACTGTACAGAAGGCTAAAATCTGAGAAATTCTGAGATACTTTATAAATTTCAAATTCAATTTTGGAGTAGTTGAGTTGCATTCAGTGCTATGATACATGAAGAACAGCCAACTTGGGCTGCAGATGTAGCTCAGTGGTAGAGCATTTAGAGCATTTGCCTAGCATGCCTTTGATCCTGGGTTTGATTCTCCAGTACTACCACCTCTCCAACATACACGCACGCACACACAAAAGGAAAGCCTGTGCAATCCCTGAGGTAGATAACATAGGACATCAGGAACCTTGCCCTATGTTCATGCTTCTTTTACCACAGGCCCTTCCTAGATAATCTGTAACTGTTTTAAAACAGTTATCGCCCTGGCTACCATTAACATTTTGGGCAGAGTAATTCTTTGTTGTGGAAGTTATACTACATTATAGGATGCTTAGCAGCATCCCTTCCTATTGCTGAATAAATATCAGTAACGCCCCCCAATTGTAACAACCGAAAAGATATTGCCAAATATTCCCAGTGGGTGGAGAGAAATATTGAAATATTAAAACATTCCTTTATTTTTACACTCTCTGCCATCTTTCCTGAATTCACCAGATTCCAAAATGTCTTGGTTATTTTATAATTGAAAATAATTTTTTAAAAAATCAGATACCTGGTGTGTGTGTGTGTGTGTGTGTGTATGTATATGTATGTGTGTGTGTTAGTTAGTTAGTTAGTTACTTGGGGACTGAACCCAGGGCCTCACACATGCTAAGCAAGCACTTTACCACTGAGCTACATCTCCAGCCCTGATTCCTGGGCACTTATAGGCTGACTTAAAGTCATAGTGATACATGTATTAAATGGAAAGGAATAATTTAAATATGTATGTTTTTACTGGATTTTAGCAGCTATAGTTTTTATTTTTTCTTTCCTGTATTATAGAAAGAAAGGAAGCTATTACAAAATAAGAGACTGGATTTGGATGCTGCAAAAACCAGACTAAAAAAGGCAAAAGCTGCAGAAACTAGAAGTTCAGTAAGTAGTTTTTTTGTTAATCTAAACTTTGTGTTTTTTATTAAAAACTTTTAAAATTTGTAAAATACTTTTCTAATAACCATGTAAAATACAGAATATCCTTAAGAATAGAATATGACTTTATGGTGTTATTTTTGTATTTTTGAACAAATTTATCTGCACTTGATACATTTAGGTCAGTGAAAATAGTCATATCAAGAGGCATTTATTCAGCAATATAGCTGTTGCTATAAAATAAAAATTATGAGACCTCTTAAAGTTGTGTCATGTTCTTTAAATATCCTCATGGGTAACAAATTTGTATTTTGAAGATAGATTTATTAAGTTAGGAAATATCAAAAAAAAGGGCAATTGAAATGAGAATGCAATAAATTTGAGAATATTTAATGTAGCTTAAAAATTAAGTTCATTCCATTTCCACATCTGACTCATATTGACTAAAGGAACTGGCTGTCACCAAGAATGGTTCCAAAGGGATTCAAACAGTGTCAGCATAGACTCCCAGGTGAATATTTTGAAGAGGAGGAAACCCATTTAGATAAATAAGTTCTGATAATATTTTTCAGAAAATCAACCTCAATAGTTTTTTTAACTGGCTATAAGATGTAATAATTCAGTGATATATTAAATATAATAGGTTAATAGTTTACTATATTTCTATTCCAAAGTTTGAAAAGAGCAATGAGATTTGAATTGAAACACCTTTAAGATAGTACAATGTAAATCAGTACAAATTTGTTAGAGGAAGCGAACATTCTTTTTTTTTTTTTCCCAAGAGAGGTGACAGAATTTTATTTAGTTTTTCTTGTGGCTTTCATTGCTCTGACGCTTCATTGTGCACGTGGTGCTGGGGTTGAACCCACGCCCCTGCGCTTGCCAAGCAAGCCCTGTAATTGCTACACCATCACTTCAGCCCTGGAAGCTAACATTCTTAATTTGAGCAACGGGATATGTTAAGAGATGATATTGCAAACTCACTCACCCTACCACCAGTGATTGTCATTGCCTTAATGAGCATATTACTACAGTGCTAGAAGAAATCTTATAGTTTTCTTTTAGGAACAATAGGTTGAGAATTAGAGTGAAATTTAAAACTGATAACTTGGTGTCAGTGACATCTTGTGATACTACCCCAATACCTTTTATGAACAGAATTAGTTTTTCCTATAGGATTCTTCTTTTGGATTTTGTATTCACTTTTATCTTCACTTCAGCATTTATCATAATGCCATCAGCATAAATAACATCACTTTCCTAAACAGACTATCTGCAGAATTAAAACTTTAAAAATAAACACTATTGATAGCAAGATACCCAAAGTTATTAGTTTGTAATTGCTAGTACTGAACTTACATGGTAAAATATAAATTGGCTTTTAGGATGTTAATTTGATAATCAGGAAAAAATTAAGATTAAACCGAGGTCATTTAAATAAATGAATTAGAACTGAATTTTTTTATTTAAAACGCTGCATGTGTCTAGTGATGATTGTGGAATAAGAACAGCATTGTCAAGTTTCACTACAAAACTTTAAGAAATACTATGATAGGATATTGGTATTCTTTTTTTTTTTTTAACCTAGAAAGTATCAGGAAACACATAGATTTAACAGTATACAAAGTCCTTTTTATTCTAAACTATTTTAACATTGCTATTAAGATGTGTAAGAACTAAACATAATAGTAAACAAATATTCAGAGAAGATTCCTTTTGATAAATCTTCGAAATATGTTGTTCGTGTTTCTGAGCTGTATATTTTTAAGGATCAAGTTTTTTCCATGGGAATTTGTTTAATTTTAAGTTTATTTTATTTTGGTTACACACACACACACACACACACACACACACACACACAAAGAGACACATACATTCTTGGTTCCTGGTTGCATTTGAAATGGTTAATTTTACATCAGACTTTCTTTTATTTCACTGCTTTATAGATTTACATGGATTATTTTGTGATTAGTTATTCCTGTTCTTGAAAGGTTTGGGACCAGTACATATCAGCACTTTTTTAACAATTAATTTACTAGTTTCCTGTGACCTATTTTTTAAATTCTGTATTTACTGAGTGCTAATTTTGTACAAGATACTCTACTGAAGAGGCGGAGTTCATAGATAAATAATGAAATCTCTGCTACCTTCAGTCCATAATCTAGTATGTTAAAACTTTTGATGATTTAGCACTAAAAGGAAAAAAATATGCCTGTAACCAATATTGCTAGTTTACTAACTTCTGTTTTACTAAGATAGCTTTTTAAAGAATGATAAAGCTACATCAAATACATTTCTTAAAGTATACCAATTGAGCAAAAAAGAAGAGAAAACCTACTTTAATATTTCATAATGAATATAAATTGTTTGCAGATATAATAGAATTTTTGTCTAGAAACAAGGACAAAATATAATTAATGCTTTTAAATTGTAAGGTACCTAAATTTCTTAATGTAATTAGTCTAATACAAACTTTTTAAAAATTATTTCAGACCTTTATTAATGGGAAAAAACTCCGCTTGTTTTAAAGTTCTCCAGTGTATAGAGGTTTAGACCTCTATTATTGTAGGGCATAAAAATTTGATGGAAAGTATGTCTTCAAGTACGTAACATGTACTCCCTCTATACACTTACGGATTTTCACAGCAGTCTAAATCTTTTATCTTTAATAGTAAATTTGTAGCACTATCATATGTACATGTGTTTGAATTTAAAGCTTATTAGAAATACAAGAATGTATGTACCTTTCATATGCCCTCAGGGTATGCCAAGACCTGATTAAGATTGATTGTAAGAGAACATGGTTGAAGTCATCATAACTTTATAAAATACAAATGACCTTTGAATAGGAAAATTGTGAACAGACAGAAGGTTTTTAATATCTCAAAATTTAATAAAAATTTTAATTGACAGTGTAAATGATTCTAATTTAAAATTAAGCAACTATTTTTTGTTTTTAAACTTTGAATCTTTTAGAAAAATTGAATAGGATAAGTGTAGTTGGATTTTTCTAAGTAAAAAAACATTTTTAAACAGTTCTTAATTCTTGTTTGGTGTGTGCTTTATTATACAAATGTAATTTGTTATTTTGTTCATTGGTATAATGTGTTCTTTGTCTCTTACCTATGCACTTAAGCAACTAAACTCAGCTCGCCTTGAAGGAGATAACATTATGGTAAATTTCTCTTACATGCTCAACTTCCTGCATGTAAAATGGCTGAAGGTTTGTTGGCCTTCTGTGTTTTCTACATCTTGAATAAAGTGCCTTCTCTTGCTATTAACTGCATGTAAAAGTCTAAAATAGTTGAAGCCAACAAACATTCATAATGTCTAGGAAAAGGACTAGCCTAAGTGATACTGGAATTTGAAGAAAAGACATTTTATATTCTAATTGTCAAATACATGGATTATGCCAAATACAGATTTTAGGCATATAGTGCCTTTTGATAACCAGTAAAAGAGGCTAATTTAAGCTGGCACTTCATATTTTTACTTTTGTCAAAGAAAATTAACAAAATTTACCTTAGAGAAAAGTAAATTTGTATAAATTGCTTCAATGTTTACCTTATTGTTACCCAAAGTCAACCTACTGTTTTCCTCTGCCATTCCAGGATTAGACAAACTCAACTAAATTAGGTATTCGTATAGTAGCCAGGCTCATTCCACATGCAGTGCTAACTCAATTCAGAAAACTTTGAAATGGTCATAACTTGGGGCAAGAGGAAGGATAACAATTGTTTTAAAATTTCCAATCTCTACATTGAGCTCAATTTGAGGAAATTTTTTGAGATATGTTTTTAACTTTAATGAAATAGTTGTGAAATATGAGCATAGCCATATAATTTGTACATTTTAGCCAGTGAAAATTTGTAGAAATTGATATGGTATTGCTAGATATATAACTTCCATTAGAAGTGGTTAGAAATCTGCTGTACACTTAATAAATTAGCAGTTAATTGAGTTTTTATTTCATTAGCATTGAACTAAAAGCAGGAAAAAAATGTTTCTTGATTTTTTTTTTTTTAACTGTAATTACTTGAAGCCCTGGCTAAATTAGGGCCTTCCTTAGATAGCAAGAGAATGCATTCATTTATTTCCATTGTCCTATCTATAGGTAAATGAAAAAAAGTGTGAAAATATTTTAGTCATTGCTAATTTAGTATAAATCATATGTTTTCTTTTGTCTTAAGTAAAAATGTCTGCTAAATAATTAGCAAGAGTTTGATTTATTAAGCAGAACCACTAATGTCATCTACTTATAGTGAGATATATTTAATTCTGGTAATTTTGAATCTACTATATTTCAAGTTTGTTGTTTCTTCCCAAAAAAGCTATTTCAGTGGCATTCAGTGACCCTTTATCCTTGCTTTGTTTTTAATTCCTAAAATTCATACCTGAAAGATAAATTAGAAATCATTTAGCCCAATCTTTCATTTTACAGATGAAAAAAACTAGAACTTAGACAAGTCAGATGTTCACAATTTGGCAAAGGTGTTATTAATTTATAGAATTGACATAAGATTTAAAAATTTGTAGTATTGATTCATATAAAAGGCATATTTTCACAATATGTTAAGCTGTACAGATTCAGTTATTACTGTGTTTAATGTGTTAATATTATTCTAGAGAAAGAGTATGCCATTTGAATTAGTGCTAAGTATTTGTAGAAAATGTTAAATTTCAACTTACTTTCATGGTGTATATTTTCTCTAATTTTTAATGCTGGCTAGATTTGGGCAGAGGAAGTGACAAAAGTAAGTAAATTATTAAACTACAGAATTATGAAACAAGAATTTATTTGCCATGGGCTAAGGTTGTATACCATAGTGGTTAGAGTGCTTGCCTAGCATGTTCAAGGCCCTGGATTCAATCCCCAGTACTGTTAAAAAAAAAAAAAAAAAAGCAACAATAATAATAATTTAATTGCCATTCATTTGATGAACATTTATTTGGTGACAACCATGGGTCCAGTCATAGTCTGTGTTACTGTATCTTTAAATCTGAAAATTATGGAATTACTCAAGTCTGTTTGGCTAATAGCAGTTTACAGACCCGTAGAACAGTGCTGCTGAGCTGTGATTTGCACACACCATGATAAATACTAGATACTGTTAATAAGTTACCTTATAATGTCTTGCTACAAGACAGTTGAAGTACTTGATTAATTCATTGACAAGTATTTTTCTGGTGACATATTTTAAAATATGAAGTGTAATTAACACCATGTCCTAAATCTTCAGAGAACCAAATGAGACACAAACTCATTTGTGTCTCACAAATGAGTTTTAGGTAACTGAAGCTTGTCTTCTTTAGCACTAAACCTAGTTTTTCTTTCACTTTAGTAGAAAATATCAATTTAAAAATGTACTTTATTGGAGCTGGAGTGGTGGCTCATTGGTTGGAGCTCTTGCCTGGCATGTGTGAGGACTCAGGTTCAAACCCCAGCACTGCATACACAACTAAGTGTCAGAGAAACAAAAGCCAGATGAAAAAGTAAATAAAATTGATTTCCTCTTTCTCTCTCTCTCCCTACCTCCCTCTCCCTTTCTCCTTCCCTCTGTCTTAAAAAAAAGTATTTTATTGCTGCATAAAACAGAATAGCAAATATTTTCCTTTTATTTACAGTTAAAGTCATTATTATAAATAAGTATTGTACAATTTAGTAATTGAATGTTTTTTTCTTATCCCTCAGCATCAGTCTTAGACTGCTTCTTATAGAATCTATTTGACTTCTAATAGTCCCTTCTGTTAGCATTTCTAATCTTTCATCTATAATAAAGCAAAGGTTTAAAGAATACAATTATGATTTCAATGCAGTTGTATTTCCAATGCCATTTGAGGTTTTTAGAAGCATTTTTCATTTACTCCCCATGCTCAGGCCTACCAAAATCTAACTTCCAGATGAGAATGATGCTGAGGATTTGAGGACAGGTAGTAATTTTGACCCCTGACTTTTATTTTTTATTTTTTTTTAAAAGAGAGAGGGACAGTGAGAAAGAGAAAGACAGTCCATTTTATTTAGTTTTTCATGTGGCTTTCATTGGTCCAAGACTTTGTTGTGTACGTGGTGCTGGGGTTCAAACTCGCATACTCGCACATGCTGGGCAAGCACCATAACCGCTGAACCACCACTCCAGCCCCAACCCATGACTTTTAAATAGCTTTATAAATGTTAATATTTTGTTTTCTGACTTTGTAGGATTGCCAGTTATACAGTCTATTTTATGCATAGATTATTGAGCTCTTGATTCTGTGACTTGGAAATCCAGTGTGAAATTCTTGACTTATGCTCCCACCCCACCTCTTGTGAAACCTTTTCATCAACTTAATATGATTCCACCCTGGCTTCCGATCTCTTCCTGAGCATGTAACATAAAAAGGGAGCCGAGCCTCATGGAAGAGAATATGGGTTGAGCAAGAAAGAAAGCCAGCGTGTCTCCCCTTTGGTTGACATATGGGTACACCAAAAAATTTTTGTCTTGATTTTGCATCCGCTACAAGAAATGGGCCTGGTGTGGTAGCGCATGCCTGTAATCCTATCATTCGGGAGGCTGAAGCAGTGGCCGCAAGTTCAAAGCCAACATCTGCAACTTAGCAAGACCATGTCTCAAAATAAAAAGGGCTGGGGATGTGGTGCAATGGTTAAGCACCTCTCTGGGATCAATCCCTTGTACCAAAAAACCAAAACAAGTTTGAAAGATAATTGGTATAATGAATGAGAAGAAATATATGAAGCAGATATTTATGTTGCATAGGTAGGTATATATGGAAAAATATTAAGGAAATATGTCAAAATAAATTTGAAGATTTTTTTCTTCTATACTGACTTTTTTGTCATTTTTATAATTTGAAAGTATGAATATGAAAATTTCATATTCTTGGAATATTTTAGGATTTAAACCCCATAGAAAATGTAGGTAACACCATCCAAGATTGTTACTGCAAATGCCTCAAAAGTATGGCCAAAATTTCTGTCCAGTGCTGATATCACAGACCAATAGATTTTTGCCCATCTTCCAAGTTTACCAAACCCACATTATAGTACCATATAGTCTAGATTAGCCTACTAACAGTAATTCTTAGTAGAGGTCAGAATATTAACTATTTAAATTTGTTACCTTTAAACCTTTCTAGTCTTTTTCATATAGATGACATTCTTCCCAAGTAAACTGATTATGAGGAACCTAATTTAAATTTCCTTAGTCTTGCTGATCAGTTGTGCTCAGTTTACATATATCAAAACTATAGGTAGTTTGGAACATCCGACTTATAGCCACCCCATACGTATACACTGAAATTTGCTCAAAAAATGAGATTCTTTCCTTTCCTGCTGTATATCTTTTCTAAATAGAAAGTCTAGATTGTACAGAAGAATGACTTGCTAAGCTTTGTAAGATGGTGCATTTCCTCACAATTAAATATTAAAGTTGTTCATACCTAGAAAACTGATCCCTTTAATGGGATCATTCAGTGTTATTGTTCAGTGTTCTTAGAATTAAAACATTTCTGCCTCAGTCTCATCAAACTTCCTACTCACTTTAATTTGCTACCTAGCTTACATTTTTCAACCTTGTACAGAGATATTGCCGGTTAGTAGACTTCTGCCGTTTTTACTAAAGGCCGTAAAATCAAGTTGTACTTTCACAAAGACTTACATGAAACTACACTTGTTTACTTCTGAAGTTCCATTTCCTCAGGTTTGCTACAGTTGTTTTCTATTAATCAAAGTCATTTTGTATTCAACCAAGCTGAATACTACTTTGTTGACTGGCTTACTATGAAGGAGGTGGAGATGGGGTATGAAAGGGAAAAAGTTCAGACCTTGTTTTATACTTACTACATCTTGAAAATGTTGTAAATTATTTATATAAGGGGAAAGATATTTATGCTACAGAGGCAGTTAAAATATAATGGCATTATCACCAATGATGATTCCCAATGGGGTGGGTGTAAGCTAATTATTTGGAATGCACTGAGGTTTTATTTTCTTCTAAGTAGTAAGTAGTAAGTAGATTTTACTACTTTCTCAGTGAAATATTTTGTCCCAGAACTAAACTTTGGTTGAAGTCAGTAGTGGTGTGCTATTATGTAAAACTTCCTAAATCTAAAGTACTGACTTCACTTTGGTAACTTCAAATCATGAAAATCAAAATGTTAGAGCTTTTCCTTTTAAGAACAAATTTATTAGTTGGGCAGAAGTGGCACACTGCTACAATCCCTGTGACTTGGGAGACTGAAGGAGGAGGATCACAAGTTTAAGGGCAGTTGTGTCACTTTAGCGAGACCCTGTCTCAAAATTATAAAATAAAGAGAGCTGGGGGTGTGACTCAGTGGTAGAACACCCCTGGTTTCAATCCCTAGTACCACAACAAAAAGAGACAACCAGTTTACCAGCATAACACTCACAGTCAACCTTAAGTTCTAAAAAAATTTTTTTAATCCTAATCTTAATAGACTATAGTTAACTAAATGCCTATTTTATGCATGGTTTAGAAAGATTTTAAAGGAAGGACAGTTAAAATGTAGGACAAAGAATTCTTTGAAGAACACTAAGAATTGTTCCTAGCAACAAGTACTTGGTAACCAAATGCAAGAGGTATTAACTCCTATGGCTTCAAAGGTACTCTTAAGATTTTGTAAAAATTAAATTTAGCAAAATTGATACTAGAATATGTATGAAAATATCCTGACTGTCCATAGTAGGTATCCTAGGCTCTTACAAGTATGTCATTAAACTTTGACATTCATAGAGTCTTCCACGGGTCGAAAGCTGGTAAACAATCAGTTCTATTGAGGTTGAATGATATAGAAAAATTAAGAAATATATAATAAGAAACCAGTACCACTTTAGATACCTCAGATACATTTTATATGTTATTTTTTAACAAATAAAATGAATTAAGTCATCTAACAATATTCTAAAACTGTGTCCTAATTTAAGTCTGAACAGGAATTAAGAATAACTCAAAGTGAATTTGATCGACAAGCAGAGATTACCAGACTTCTGCTGGAGGGAATCAGCAGTACACATGTGAGTGTTTATTCATTGGATACTCATTTTGTATAAAGACTGATGATCCTAAGGCAGTTTGGAGAATAAAAACTTAATTTCTTTTTTAGTCATTTTATTAAAGAAATTTAAATTGTGGTGCTAAGATGTGTGAAGAAATATTTAAAATTTTTGTTTACATCTCATCATCTACTTCTCCCATCCTCTTCAGATCTTGTTTGCTTATTATTGGCCAAGCAAAGTTTGTTACTATACTGTTCACTGAGATAGATTTTAATAAGTCTTGTATTAAAATGAGTCTCCCTCATTACATTGTTGTGCTATGTCCCCCTTAGCATTTACCACTTTAAGAGCCTAGCACTGACTCTTAACTTTCCGTTATAGGCCCATCACCTCCGCTGTCTGAATGACTTTGTAGAAGCCCAGATGACTTACTATGCACAGTGTTACCAGTACATGTTAGACCTCCAGAAACAACTGGGAAGGTAGTAATTTTCCTTTTCATGTATTAGCTTTTGTTGCTCCAACACTTCATTGCATACATGGTACTGAGGTTTGAACTCACCTCCTTGTACATGCCGAGCAAGCACCATAATCACTGAGCCACCACTCCAGCCCCAAGTTAGATTCTTTTTTCTTGCATTTTTTTTAAAGGAAAATAATTTTTAGACTATTGGAGTAACAACATTTTGAGCTTTTCTGGCACAGAAGTTTAACAGGGATGAGAAGATAATTTAAATGAGTACCTTTTTAGTGCCACATAAAGAAAGCTTTAAAAGTCATTGAGGTTTCACTTTTCTCTCACTACTGAATACTTTTTGCTATTCGTTGAGGAAGATATAGCTACATTGACAGATACCCTTAAATATAAATGAATTTATATTTGTTACTTATTCACTCTACTTAAAAAAGTTTTGGAATATTATGTAAGACCTCAAGCCCTTTGTTGTGATTATTCTGAATATGGTAATATACTTTAAAGCAAAATGATAGTATGTAAAGCATAATCATCAATTCTTCAGATGTCTGTAGGATACCTGCCGTGTGCCAAGCACTATTATATTTTGGAGTTACTGCAGCAAACAAAACAGGCAAAAATCCTTGCCTTTATGGAGCTTTAGATTGTAAGATGACACTGGAAATAACATACAGGGTAAATATGGTCTTTGTTCTCACATCACTTACAGTCTAGGTAGAAATACAAGCCATAACTGGATAGGACACATGATAAGTAGAAAGGTAAAAGAAGTGCAGGGTGTTGTAAGCGCATCTAACTGTGGCTCAGTTGTGTATAGCAAAGTTGCTGGGTGAAATTATTTTAGTAGGAATAATTTAAATGAAGAAACAAAGAAGTAAGATGACTGTTCTAAGCCAACTCAGAACATGTAAATAAAAAGGCCAGAGGAAAGCAAATATGGCAAGTTCAGGAAACTGACAGTAGTTTATTCTGGTTAGACAATGGTATTGAAGTTAAAGATAAACAGAGTCATACCATGGATAGCTTTAAAAGTAAGTTATGTTAAGAAGCTTAAAGTTTATATAAAAACAGAATAGTGATATGTGGCATTTGAAGAATATCACAATAAGTTGTTTCCAAGAATAAGTTAAAAGAAAGAAAAAAGTCACTTCAGTGTTCCTGTGTACATTTTAATCCTTCAAATTAGTCCTGGAACAAAATTAGGCACATTCCTAAAGCCAATTTTATTTTTTTAAATACCATCTTTATTGGTCAGTAAAGTATTTTAAAGTTAAAGATGAGCAAAGGAAAGTCTAATAAGTACACAAAGCCAATTTTAGATCTTAAAAATGAATTGTAGTGGCTGGGCTTGGTGTTATACACCTATAATTCCAGCAACTCAGGAAACTGATGCAAGAAGATTGTACATTCGAGGCCAGCCTCAGCAACTTTGACCTTGTTTCAAAAAACTTAAAAAAGGTAGGGATGTAGCTCAGTGGTAAAGACCTCAGTACCAAAAAAAAAAAGTCATGGACCTAAGAAACTGAAGTATTAGAAAAATTATCTGTATTGATATTAAAATCTCCAAGAATTAAGGTACCATGTCAGTGAACTAGGAACTAAAATCTTTTAGAAATGAAAGAAATGAAGCAGCTGTATATGATTGCAACAAAGATAGTACATAATATATAGATGAATAACATGCAATTGAAAGATAGGGAGAATTGGACAGAGAAAAGAGTCTGAAAGTGGTAGCGAGGAACATAGAACTCCTACTCCATTTAACAGTAAGAATAAGAGGAATATGGGAGATAAAAACTAGCATAAGGGCCTCAAAGATTCCAGGCAATTTGCCAGTGGTTGACTGATTTCCAGAAGGCACAGTGTTCATAAGAAAAAATGAGAATTTTATTTCCTGGAGGGAAGAATTTCACTCAGATTACAAAATGAGAGTAAGTAATGGATTTATTAAAACTTACATACAGTGGCTAGGGGGCAAAACTTAGTGGTAAAGCACTTGTTTGGCATATGTAAGGCCCTGGGTTTGATACACTGCGTCACAGAAAAAAAAACTTTTAATTTAAATATGGAACTTGGAATATAGCTAAGTAGTATAGCATTTACCTAGCATGCATAAGGCTCTGGGTTCCATCCCCACCACTGGGGCTGGGATATATTATATATTATATATACACACACACACACACACACACACACATATATGTATATTAAATATATATATTACACACACATATATACATATATATACATATGTGTATAATTTTTTAAAATTCTTAAATATGAATTTTCACAGATAATTTCTGACCTTAGAAATGTTTGAAGTCAAGTGATTATAGGTCATCATTTTATGCTGTTTTCTAGTTAATGTTTGTTTGTTTTTTTAAAGAAAGAGGGACAGTGAGAGAGAGAGAAAGAGAATCAATTTTATTTAGTTTTTCATGTGACTTTCGTTGCTTCAACACTTCGTTGTGTACGTGGTGCTGGGGTTTGAACTTAGGTACTTGCACATGCTAGGCAAGTCCCGTAACCACTGAGCCACCGCTCCAGCCCCGTAGTTAATGTTATTTAGAGGAGCAAATAGCCTTAAAATAGAAAATTCTGATTGTCTTCAACACATTAATCACAAGATTTCCCTTATTACTACTAAAACTTTATCTAAAAATTAGAATAAAATGAACCTGTGAAATTTGCCCTATTCTTCCATTGAGTTGTATATTTCATCATAATTATCAGTTATAATTTATTTAAAAGTCTTATCTCCTCACTTAATTTGTATGTCCTTAAGGAAATGGTACCATTTCATCTTTATGTCTTCAGCTTATGGCATTAATGCTGAACATTTAGATACTCAATAAATGTCATTTGAATAAATAAGAAAATGTGATGGATCAGTTTTATGTAAAAAGATTTTAAGTATTCAGATATTTCTTAAAGAATTGACTTAAGAAAGCCTCATTCTATGGTAGTCTCTAATAGTTTTTTCATTGATATTTAATAATTCACAAAGCTAGGAAAACAAATTAAGACATACTAATAGAAGGTTTTGAGGAGTGTTTTAAGAACAAATTCTCTTCATGGGTGGGGGATAGATTTTATATTTAAGTCAGTATTATAAAGACAGCATTGAAACAAACTTTCAAAGATTTACATTTAAAATCACCTGAATTGTCTCTAGTATAATTGGCCCAAAAGGCAAGAAAAAACTAGATAGTACACTGGCATTAAGGTATTAAATAATTAACATCTGTAAATCTTCCATTGTGAAGGTAGAAGATAAAACAGTGCCACCAAGTGGTAGCATTAAGAACTTTAATCACTTGGAAATAGCTAATTGACCATTTCCTTTTCTACAGTTTTCCGTCCAGTTATCTTTCTAACAACAATCAGACTTCTGGGGCACCTATGCCATCTTGTTTAGCAAATGCAGTTGGTTCTTCTGTGGCTTCAGCAAGTGGCATAGTAATAACCTCTCCATCCAACCTTAATGACCTTAAGGAGTCAAGTGGCAACAGGAGGGCTAGAGTTCTCTATGATTATGATGCTGCAAACAGTACTGAATTATCTCTTCTGGCAGATGAGGTAAGTAATGTGGGTATGAGAAGGAAAATCTATCATGATTGACACATCTTCTAATAACATTCAAATCCCTCATAACTTATTTGGAAATAGTTTATCATGAATGTTTTATGACTTTCAGGTGGTTGTATTGACCTAAAATTTTAATTAATATAATTAGACATCACAAAAATATTTTAAACTTTTAACTCCCAAATAACTTGAAGACATATAAAACTGCCTCCAATAAATCCTTTATCTTTCAGCAAAAATGATGATAATGTTTAAAGTTCATTGATAATGAGTAGTTTAAACAAATTAAATACAAATCTGGTTTGTCATGTGTTTATTTTTAATATAGTTAATAATTTGAAATATTTCATTTTGTAGGTGATCACTGTGTTCAGTGTCGTTGGAATGGATTCAGACTGGCTAATGGGGGAAAGGGGCAATCAGAAGGGCAAAGTGCCAATTACCTACTTAGAACTGCTCAATTAAATAGGTGGACCTATGGAAATATTACCCATCATGACACCCTATTTATATATAATTAACTCTGAGTAGAGCAGTTTTAAGTTTCTTCCATTTTAATGTCTTAAGAGACTAAAAAAAAAATTACCAGCCATCAGAAACTCCTTTCTGCCAACAAAGTTGCATGGTAAATATTTCATTATAGAATTTATGTTAGAGCTTTCATGCTAAGAATGTTTTCTTACAAAATTCTCTTTCTACTGAGATTTCACTAACAAACAGCTTCTACTTTTGAGCCCCAACTTAAAGCAGAAGAACTGATTTCTACTGAATTTTTCATTAACAACAAGCTTTTTCTTTTATGTAAAATAAATTTATTGTGAATTGATACTAGTGACTCATTTATTAGGCATAATTAATATCCAAAGAATACAGTTAAAATTTGCTTTCAACATTTGATTTTTTTAAAACTGTAGAAAACAAGAAGAATATACTGTTTGTGAATGCTTCCATAAATAGAAATGTAGTTATACTGTTTTTTACCTTGTTACCCAACAGGAATCAAATTACTTCAATACTATGTATTAGTGGGTTGTTTTTGTTTTGTTTTGAACACTACTGAATGGTTTCTTTTTAAATTTAAAAACAACTAGTCCTTGAAAAGTATGACCATATTTCTCTGATATAATTGCAGCTAAAGTTCTAAGACATTTGGGACAAATTGAGTTTACTAAAAATAGTGTTTTTAAGATTATTTGATTTCCACAATGTAATACATAATCAGGATTGGATCCGTTAAGAACATACTGCAGTACAGTGAAGAGGGTTAGTTACTGAACAAGAGGAATGTGCATAAAAATATGGATTAGTGTAGCTGTGTTTATTGTTGAGTAAATTATATACAAACAAAATAAACTTTTGGTTTCTCTGAGCTTACTAAAAACACCTTGCAGATTTGTTGATGAATGTAGATTATCTTGGCTAAGGTCTCTGGTTTTGAAGCATACACTATTGAAATTATTAGCAACATATTTGGAGCCAGAGAATTGCTATTTGGACCATTGCTATCAATCAGCAATTACTATAAATTAGCATGTTTGAATTTTTTTCTGTTAGGATTTCTATTCTCATTCATTCAACAAACATTTATGAGGGCTAAGTACTATATTGATCAGTTGAGAACACTACTATGTAGAAGTTGCACACAGCCCTTTCCTTTGCAGAGCTTAGAGACCACTAGAGAATACAGAAAAATAAAGCAATTGTCCTATGATAGGCTTAGTGTTAACGATGTAGGAAATAGAGGACACTATGTTTAAGAATCACCTGACTCAGAACTGCAGAATGAAAAATGGTTTGGGGAAGAAGTGTTCCAACCAGAAGGAAAAAAATAAAACATGCCAGGATAAGATCCAAGACAGCATAAGCTGTTCAGTCTGTCTTTAAGCATGAAGTGCAAAAATGTAGTTCATTTTTTCAGGGAATGTTAATCTATCAAAATGATATGTTGTGGTACTTTAAAAAATGAATAAGCACCATTTTAAAATCTCCTTTTGGGGTTGGAGCAGTGGCTTAGCAGTCAAAGCACTTGCCTAGCACTCACAAGCACCCAGGTTCAAACCCCAAGCACCACATATACAACTAAATGTTGGGGAAATAAAGGGCAGATGAGTAAATAAACAAAACTGACACGATACACACACATTTTCTCTCTCACGCGCGCTCATGCGCTCAAAAAAAAAAACAGTTAAAAAAAATTCTCCTTTTGTGTTAAGAACTAGAAAGAGCTTGATAAGCTTGTTAATTTAGTTCAGTACAAAGTTTAATTATTATCCTTTTCTTTCTGTGCTATGATAGATTCCTTTGCAATGTCATAGTTGTATTGGATGATTTAACTCACCATGAATTGCCATACTTAAACCCAAAAGCTGCTCAAGCTGGTTAATTTTCTATAGATCAAAAAATGAGGCTTTTTTTTTTTCTTTTGTCCTCCCTCAGAGAGGAAGTTTTATAGCCTAGAGTACCATCGGTCATGTAACTCTAGATTTAGGCTTTGAAAGACCGTAACAAAAATTCGGGTCAACTTAAACAGCAACTTTAAATTAGGTAAATGGGAAGTAGAGTAATAAAGGGCAAAGCATATGGGTAATGGAGTGAAACAATTCTGGGTTCATATACTGCCTTCCTCACATACTATTTGTCTTTCAAATCAGACATGTAACTGCCTTTTGTGTTTGTGTTTTTCCAAGGTGCTTAACCATTTTCATGTGGCTTTTGTAGCTCCAACCTTTTGTTGGTGCTGGTTAAGAATCTACACCCTCGCACATGCCACGCAAGCACCATAAAACCACTGAGCCATCACTCCAGCCCCCGTCTGTTTTTTATTTTGAGACAGGGTCTCACTAAGTTGCTCAGGCAGGCTTTGAACTTGGGATTCCTCCTGCCTCAGCCTCCTGAGCAGGTGGCATTATAGGTGTGTGCCACCACACCAGGTTGGAACTGCTCTTTCTTGAATAAAATGGGGATAATAATTATGCCACTTTAGGGTTGTTGTGAGATTATACAGCAAATATTTTGTGGGGTAATTTTTAGGGTAAAACTTGAAACATAGTAAATACAGTGTATAAATATCAGTTTCCTGTCCTACTCAGACTGAAGGCCTTATTTATGACTTCACACAAGAGGGACCTCTTACGTCTGTGCTGTGCTTACCCCATCAATTCTATTCTCCATTCTCTTTAAATTAGACCTAAATCCAGGTTTAACCCAATCACAGTATAAATTCTTTATAAGAAGCTTTTGCTTTCCATCAGATAAATGTTGATTATTGAAGGCTCTTGTACGTTATTGGTTTACTATAACGTTAGTAGGTTCAAAAGCTTCTTGTACCTTTGTCTTCCACAAACCCAATATAATATGTAGGCGTATTTTTATTTTTATTGCTTTTTTGTTTTAATGGGGTTTTGGTTGGTTGGGGTTGTTTTATTTTGGTTTTGGCTTACTTAAAATAATAGATTTCGTTTTACCCCTCGAGCAATAACCCAAGAATGTTCTTAGGTATGGAATAAAAATCATGTGAAGCCTATTAATTCATTGTGCAATTCAGGGGTGTGGGAGATATAGCTCAGTGGCAGAGTGTTTGCCTTGCATATGAGAGGCCCTGCATTCAGTCCCCAGTACCACAAAAACAAGTAATCATACAATTCAGAATTAATCTAGAAGTACAGAAACTATGAGTAGGATGCACATATGAATGAAACAGTAAACTTGGACATATTCGTAGGCTCTGTTACAAACAGAAAAAGTTATTGGATTGTATCTACCTTTGTTCTCAAGCTAATCTCACCTACAGTGTTAGTGTTAAAACATTTTTATGGTGCTAATCAAAAAAATTCATATCACAGGATATAAGGTCCCAAAAATGAGAATGTGCCTCACTATGGGCAACATGGGAAATAAGAAACCTGGGGCCAGAATTCCCAATGGGCTACATAGCTCATACCCTAATCGTCTGTCTGTCTGTCCTTCATCAAAACAAAGGAATGGAAGGAAACTGCTATTGGGAGGACTTTTCTGAGATAAACTGTAAAGTGGAAAAGATGAAGAGGAGTACAAGAAACAACAGACCTGCTTACCCAGAGAGGCCCAGCTTGCCTCCATGTTTTGTTGATAGGACTCCTGAAAAATCCCTATCTTCCAAACCTTGAAATTTTGACGTATGTTGCCTTAGTTGCACTTCAAGCTTGAGTGAGGAGCCATAATGGACAGATGGCCTCACAGCCAACTTTGCCTTAACCCCTTCTCTAGATGGTTAAGTGGCTCCTGCCTCAGGGTGAGACTCTAAAGGTAGGAGGGAATTCTGTGAAACCTTCACTTTCTCCCACAGTTTCCTAATTTAAAAGTCTACCCAGTAGAGCAGTGGTTATCAAAAGTGTACCCCCAAATTAGTAATATCAATATTGCCTCGAAACTTGATAAAAATGTTAATACCATTTTCAATATTCCACTTATGTTTTTGTCTTCAAGGTCCTCTGAAACCAGTCTTAGTCTTCCAAGTGGTAGCTTTTTAACTATTTTAAGTCAAAACTAAATCTTGTCTTACACTGATAATTTTAATTATTTTTCTAATTTATTTGCTTAGTATCTGTCTTTTACTCTAGAATGTAGGCTTTCTGAGATAGACTAATTCTTTTGATCACAAATCCCTAACTCTGAGCACAAAACCTAGCTCATAGTTTGTATTCAATAAATATTTGTTGAATGAAAGAAAAACATGGAAATTCTTAAGCCTTCTCCAAAACCTGCTGAAAAACTCTGGGGGTAGGGCCCAGCAATCTGCTCTTACTTGCCATTTGAGAGATTGCTGTATCTAAAGTTTGAGAACCACTGCAGTAGACTTTTTCTTTCACATTCAGGCTACTATCTGTCATCACTTGAGAACTTCTGCCTGCCTTCCTTTAACCCTTAACTATCATTACTCTTAAGGGTACGGAAACCTTACCGGTATATATTACAACTGGGTGTCAAGATATTAGGGCATGTGTAGTGTCAGGAAAGTATTGCTTAAAATGACAGTACCTGAGTACTGAGGAAGGTTTCTAGGAATAAGGATCCCTCAATCTAAAGAAAGATAAGCACTTACCACCTCACACATTTCCACTCAGCACAGTGCCTTTTAATTGGTGTCTAACATCAAAACACCCTGACAAACCATTAAAGCAGTACTGGACTAACATACATCCATGTGCCTCAGGTTGCTAGCTCTCCCTCATTCCTGCTTTAAAAACAATTTTTAAGAATTGTTAATGCTCTTTTTTTAATAATACAAGTCATAGCCATATTGGCAAAATGAGAAAAAATGCAGTTTTAATAAAATTCCACCATCCAGGATAACCACTTATGTATTTGGACTTCCAGACTCTACTGTGCATTTTTAGATTTTTCTTATTAATGGGATCAAATTGTACATGATGCTTTGTAACTTTTTCACTCAACAGTACCATGACTGTCCTGCTACATCATATGTATTTCTTCATCTTTTTTAATGGCTGCATGATATTTCATCATATGTGCCACATTTTATTAAACTACTGTTGAATTTTTAGGTTTCCAGTTTTTCACTAATAAATTGCTTTAAAGAATATTGTGTTGCTAAATCTTTTATGTGTTCATTATTATTTCCCTAAGATGAATTCTTTGAAGTAAAATTGTAGTGGAAAAAGTAGGCCAGTTTTTTAAAAGCTTATTGCCACCTTGCTCTTAGAAAACTTTTATCAATTTGCATTTTTTTTATCAACAATATATAAAGAGGAATGCTGTGGGGTTTTTGGGCAAGATGGTCTTGTTTTTTTGTTTTTGAGGACTTACAACTGAATGTTCTTAAGAATGTTTGGTTTAAAAATAAAGGGTAAAAGGTAGATTTAAAAAAAAGACCCAGCAAAATTAAAACAAATGTCAGTCTTAATTTTTCCTGCTAGACATTTGTTCTCCCTTCTGTCATATATTTTTGTGATACTTTGGAAATGTTTGTAGTATTAGCTGCTGATGTTTTTATTCAGTCTCTTAGAAGCATTATCACCTTTCTCATTTTTGCTGAAATGGTAGAAAAATGAATGTAGGAAGAGTAGAGTTTTGTGGTAGCTTTGATGCAGACTCACTGTTGATGGTTTTAGGGAGCGTGCTCATAGTGGGAAAAGTAGGACTCGAAGGCAGAGCACTGGCTCTGCCACTTGGCTCCCTGACTTTTGTCAGTCAATAAACTTTTTTGGGCCTGCCTGCTCATCTCTAGAATAAAAATAATATAAACCCACCTGGTACGTTTGAAAGGATTAGCCATCTTAAGAAAGATGCTGTCACCTAGTACATAAAACTAGGATTTCCAAGTAAGTATATTGGAGTGGTTGCTATTGTCAACCTATGTGCAGTAAATGTCACTGTCATTGCCAAATAAAATCTCTTTGAAAATGATTACAATAAATGGACATTGCCTTGTATATCCTATTGCATCTACAAAATGAAGTTCTTAAGAGTCTGACTCATTTTTCCATTCAAGAATTTAACCAGATCCTCCAAAGTGTCCAGTGAGAGACTGGTAAAAGATTTACCATGCTTTTTTCAGCACTGTATCAAAGTGGTAATGGTATTATTTTTAAATGGTGAGGGTAGCATGTCAGCCATGCCATACTTCCCTTCTGACTAAAACTGCCCCAGCCTTGGCCAACAGCTGATCTTTGTGCTTGGAAAACAGATCGTGTACCTGTGAGAGCCTGACAAATAGCATTCCCCAAGAACGGAGAATAGAGAATTAATTTGTCCATACTGAGAGATACTTACAGAAGTATGTGAATTTTTAAAAGTTGCTCAAATAATATCCCAAAAAGATCAAATGTTCCAGAATGATGGCTTCAGTACTCACAGCTACGCCCCAGAGAACAACCCATTTCAACATTTGGATGAACTCCAATAAATTTAAATTAGCATGGAATGTTGATTATGACTCAACTATTAGTAAGGAGTGAAGAGTCAAAGAACCTCAGAAGTTGCAAATAAGGCTTCTGGGAGGCTTCAGGTTTACGAAAAGACAAATGACTGATTTAAAGAGGTAAAAGGAGATGATGATCTGTTCGAAGAGACTTGTCTGAGAGTCTGCTGACATGGGCTTAGGGTATAATCTCATTCCCAAGTGGGTGTTCTGAAACTTGAGTAATAATATATAGTTCCTAGCACTATATGATGTCTGTTTTCCTTTGTATATAGTTTCTTCTAACATCTCTGCCTGCAAATCCTCTGCTCATCAAGAATAAACCCGAACATACTGTCTTCTATGAAGATATTCTGAACTCCCTTGAACAGAATTGTACATACACAACTATGGCATTTATTGCTTCAATTGCACTTACTTAGCTGAGCTCAAGGACAGGACTTTGTGCCCTCTACCACCTAGCACACCAAAAGATAAGTTTCAGCAAACCCACAGCGGCTTGTAGTTTTCTTATTTCTTTATCTGTTGATTAAGCTTTGGTGCTACTACCGGTATTTGCCCTAAAAAACATTGGCCCTTTTGGACAGCAATATCAAAAACAACATATAATTTAATTTTCTTCAAGAGTAAACCCCACAATCTATTGGCATTATTACTGCATATTGACTGGTTAATTTTACAGTGCTCATCGCTGACTTCTACTTTGCAAAATCAATAATTGATTACAAAATGGACTTTTTTTTTTTTTTTAAAGAGAGAGGGACAGTGAGAGAGACAGAGAAAGAGAGAAACAACTTTATTGAGTTTTTCACATGGCCTTAGTTGCTCCAACACTCAGTTGTGTACGTGGTGCTGGGGTTTGAACCCGGGTCCTCGTGCTTGCCAGGCAAGCGCCGAAACCGCTGAGCCACCGCTCCAGCCCCTACAAAATGGACTTTTGCTGGTTTCATCTCTACTTCAAATTTAGGATAAGTCACCTCAAGTAATCTAGGATTAGGAGATTTTCATTGCTTTTGTGTATAGACATCCTCTCTAAAAGATCTCAATATCCTCCTTCCTCTACCTCTTTTCCATCTCTGTACATACTCCATCTTCCTTTTTTCAAAATGCTTATGCCTAACAGGGTAAAGGCAAATACACGAAGTTAAAAGGACAAAATAGTTGAAGAATATATACTAGAAGATTCTGCCCAAGTATTATTTGTGAATGACAAATCTGACTCATTTCTAGGAGACAAGTAAGTGTGATCAAATTAGCATACAGAAACATTCTGGTTGCTCAGGAGATGGCCACTCATAAGAAGCAGCACTCAAAAGGGAGCACTGAGGAAAACACCAGGCAGCAAACGCAGAGTTAAGAGGCCAGAGTCCTGGCCCTCATTCAGGAATTAAAATTTAATATGACTGCAGCAGCATTGACGTTTTCAACAAACTGGGAATATAAGTGAGCATAAAATGATTCATACTGAACACCGTAAGATACACTGAGCCTTCACCTGTCCCCTTCCCTGCTCTTTTCACTCCTGTGACTGAAAGACCGGATAAAAACAATTTTAGGAGGAAAAATTTATTTGGGGGCTCACAATTTCAGAGCTGTTAGTCCATAGAAGGCTGACTCCGTTCCTTGGGGTCTAAGGTGAGGCTGAACATCATGGTGGAAGAGTGTGTCAGAGGGAAGCAGCTCACATGATCAGGAAGCAGAGAGCTCCACTTGCCAGATACAAAATATATACTCAAAGACATTCCCCCAGCAACCCACCTTCTCTAGCCACTGCCTTTATCATCCTGTTAATCCCTATCAGGGGATCAATTTGCTGATTGAATTAAGGTTTTCGCCTCTTAGCCTTTTTACATTGTCTGACACATGGGGGATACCTT
Source organism: Aplodontia rufa (assembly GCA_004027875.1). Classification (NCBI taxonomy): domain Eukaryota; kingdom Metazoa; phylum Chordata; class Mammalia; order Rodentia; family Aplodontiidae; genus Aplodontia; species Aplodontia rufa. The sequence continues at coordinate 46,484 of PVKS010009408.1, forward strand.
TCATCCAGAACTTGCATATTTCTGAGACTTGTGTCCACAAATCAATCCTCCCTTTTAAAGACCTGCTGGTGGAGAAGGGATCCTGCACTCCATCCATCTCATGCTCCTAGACAATCTCGTGGCAACAGGGATCTCACCTAAACAGTTACTTGCATTTCTCTGTCCAACCCTACCTTTCAATGGTAAATAGATCTCTAGGTGCCTATTCACCGCTGCCTGAGAGACAGATCAGAGCAACAAGGCATGATGAGAGCATTTCTTCTTTCTCTATTACACTCAACTAGAGTCTTGGAAAGCACAACAGCTTTTTGTTGTTGTTGTTGTTGTTTGTTTTTAATAGAGGGATAGAGTGAGAATCAATTTTATTTTATTTTTCATCTGGTTTCCATTTCTCCAACACTTAGTTGTGTATGTGGTTCTGGGATTTGAACCAAACCCAGGTCCTTGTGCATGCCAGGCAAGCGCTTCAATCTCTGAGCCACTGCTCCAGCCCCAAGAACTCTTAAAATTTACACACATAGTCAGTTCTCCTAAGAAAAAGCCCTCACCAGGATGACTGGTGAATATAAATTCCACTAGAAACACTTCAGACCTAGCACCAAGGCTCTCCTTTGTCCCATAGTCTGGTGACAAGAGATGCTCAGTATCTAGTCCGTTTCTATTTCCATAAGAAATATTACTCTATCCAACACTCTGGCTTTGATCAGGACCACCTCCCAACTGCTGTGCTCCATGCAGTAGAGAGGGATGGAGAAGAAATAAAGAGACAAAGTTGGAGAGAAAAAGGTGGAGGAGCCAGAAGGCACTTCATTGTGCAAGACAGAGACTCTGAGTTCCCAAACCACACAGCTTTTATTCACCAGAAGGGAAGACAGGTAATCCTAATCAGCCATTGGCTCCTGCTGAAGATAGCTGCAAGTGCACTAAGGCATCAAGCTAACACCTTCTGTATAATCTTTTGCATATGGGTGAGGGCCACTGCTTTCCTAAGCAAGCCCCCACATACTGCCCATGGCCTCATGCCTTTGCATCAAGGCCAGGTGTGCTTTAGCTTTGCACTTATAGAAAACAGTGGCTATAAAATGTTACTATTCTGGCCATACAGAATGTCCTATTGCAAAACCTAGCACAGTAGTTAAGACTGTAGATTGGAATCAGACATGCCAGTTTTCAGTCTCTATCACCTATTAGCTGTGTATTGAAAAAGTTACATAATCTCAATTCCTCTATTCTTCATCTATAAAATACAGATTAAAATGCCCACCTGTTGGGGCTGGAGTGGTGGCTCAGCAGTTACAGCGCTTGCCCAGCATGCAGGAGGATGTGGGTTCAAACCCCAGCACCATGTACACAAGGAAGTGTTGGAGCAACAAAAACCACATGAAAAACTAAATAAAATTGATTCTTTCTCTCTCTCGCTGTCCCTCTCTCTCTAAAAACAAACGAAAAAAAAAATTTTGGCAATTTAAGATTTGAGGCTAATTTTTTTTTTCATTTTGGTTTGTTTAGGTTTGATTTCATTTTAAGGTACTAGGGATTAAAGCCAGGGGTGCTTTGCTATTAAACTACATCCCCAGCCATATATATATATATATTTTTTTTTTTTTTTGAGACAGGGTCTCCCTGAATACTGAGGACAGCCTCCAACTTGCAATCCTCTTGCCTCATTCTCCCTAGTAGCTAGGATTACAGGTGTGTGCCTCCATATCTGGGTTGTGGCAAAGATTCCCGGTAAGCATATGGAGTACAAAAATGAGTTAATATTCTTTTTTTTTACCAGAAATAACTCAACTGAAATCTATACTGAAAATCATTGTACCTCTGCAAAAAGATGTGTTTAAGAAGCGGTCGATATTTTTATTAGAAAATAGTGTGAGGTCTGCTTCCACACCATTTCATAGATTACAACCGTGATCTTTTTGATCTGAAGTTTTCAAAGTATATGTTGCCAATTGCATGCTGGGGTCATAAAACAGTTTCCAAAATACACTCATAAACAGCTAACTTTATCCCATGCATCTTCCTGATGAACACCTTGGGATAAATGTGTTTCATAATGCAATCCTAGGAAACTAAATGAATTTACCTTCTACATAGGGTGTTTGGCTGTAAACCAATCACATGTTGTAGGAGACTAAACTAATTGCAGTTTTATAATAGTTCATCATAAGTCATTCTTTCTGAGATTTGGACAGCAAGTCCAGTAGAAATTAAATTTGTGGTTATGTGCCCTCTGGCAAATTATTCACTTAACCTCTTAGGCCTATAGATTTCTCATCTGTAAAATGAAAATATTAAACCGGATGATCGCTAAGTTCCTTCTAGCTTTTGCATCCTAACATGCCCTTTAAAAAGCCAAAGTTGTTCGCATTTTAATAAATAAGCTAAGCCTCAAATAATTAACTTGAACAACTTGCACAATTCTGACAGCAATTTGATGGGCTGTTTTCTTCATATTTTAGAGTACAGAACTATTCAGTCTGAATTTTCTGGAAGAGGCTGAAAGACAACTTGTGAGAAAGTCCTTTGGAAATTCCTTTCTGCCTGCACTGACTTTAGAGAAAAGAATCAACCTATGCTCAGACTTTCTAGTGGGTTCTAATGAGCATATATGAACAGTGGCAGTGACCATTTGGGGCATTTTGGGTGTTTTACATTCCTTTGGAAAATATTGCTAACAGTTACTGTGTTACTAACATTGCTAGTTTGTTTATGCATGTTATCTTCTTTGAACCTAGCAAGAAAGTATACTTGCCCCATTTTACAGATAAGAACAGAATTTGGAGAGCCACTCAGCCTGAAAATGGCAAAGCTGGTCTCACTGCTTATCTTCCCAGCTCCAAACCTCAAGCTCTTAATCAATGTGTAACACCAACACCCATTTTTTTATATGTGTCCCCAAATATGGTCAATGGCCTTTTTATTTCCTGCACTTCTGGGTTAGTAATTTTTCTTAGGGCAGAAAAGTTTTGTTCTTAATATAAAGTAGCATTAAACCACTGCTTAAGCAACCAAAAATACTTAGAAAAGTCATCAAACCAAGCTGGGATCTGCCAGCTGTGTTACTTCCGCAGTTGAAAATGCAAAGAAGGACCCAATCATCCTGGATTTCAAAAGCTCTCCAGGTGATTCTGATGCACATGTTCAAGAACATGTGTTTAAATATAGCAGAGAAGCTAAAATGTCTTTTCTGTCCCTCGATTTAAAGCTGACTCACCTGCAGAAACAATAAAAGAGAATTACAGGTCCCAAAATATTACTCCAGGCTATTAAATTGAACTGAAATGTAATGCCATTTTACTATCAATTAGATAGGCCATTCGCTAGTGAGTAATTTGATAAACGAGTGAAAATGCTGGCAGAATATAATTTTGCCAGGAACTCGGGAAGAATCCATAAATTTATTCCAAAGTTTATTCCAAAATTCAGGAATACACTATACCTTTGTCTCTTATCAAGGTAAGAAATCTATACAATTTTATTGTTTCTTTCTCACCAATCTGTTTCCAATGAGGGGTGTTATATGGCAGGACAAGAACACATCGTTAAAAAATAAATGCCATTTCTTGGTGTTTACCAGGTGCCAGTCTCTGACTGGAGTGCTTTATACACATCCAATTTCATTCTCACAACACTACACAGCATTCTCACAACACTACACAGTAGAAATTGTTGTCCTCTGTGGGGCAGAGGCTCAGAACCAGGAAACAGATGGAGGATCCTGCCAGGTGGAAGAAGATGCAAGGCACAGTTGGGATAGTAGACATGCTTCATTCAGAGGTGGCAGTAAACCCCAGCCAGCCCCCAGCTCCAGCTCCAGCCCCTTGACCCAGCAATTTCCACATAGCCCCTTTAGCCATTTCATATGCAGGCCAAAGAAGGCACATTGCCAACAGGTTACATAGTGGGCACATGCTCGCAGGCAAATGGTTATGATCTTGACCATATACACTGAATCAGGGTGCTTGAGCCTTTGGCTACATACTAAAAACAGCCCACTGGAAGCCTTGGTGAGGGAGCCCAACAAGCCATATTGGGCCTATCCTACCTCCTCTCTCTACAGATGAGAAAACAACTGAGTTAGAGACATTAACTGAACCTGCCATGCTCATTTCAAGGCTCCCAAGTCTCTAGAGATGATGGATTTCCTGAGCTGCGTCTCCCTTTCCATTCCTTTTCTTGATGCTCTTGCCTCGGTTTCTTTACTCTAGGACTATCAAACACAGGATGCCAGTGCTCGGGGCCCTCCTTCACAACCCATTCCCACTTTCCTTTTAACTCCCAATACGATGCCCACTTAGACTAATGTTAAGCCACATCTGCAAACTTGAGCTGTCCAACACTCAGACAGCTGCCCTAGGCTCCAAAAGACCCGCAGGGGCTGGGGGACAAAGAATGCCCTTGGGAGGTGAAAGGAGACAAGCAGCAGTGCAGAAGGAAGCGTGACTTAATAGGATGTGAGAAGTGTGTCAGCAATGATACTGAACATAGAGATATGGAACCACTAGCAAAAAACAATGAATAATATGATTAGTCGAGAGAAATTAGGGAACGTGTGCTCATTTCTATAAATAACATTACCATTTTTGCTTCACTGCCATATAGTGCAACTAGCCTGCATATTATTGAATGATTAACTTTGTGGGTTTGGATTGTTTTGTTGGAATACTGACTTCATTACTACAACAATGCTACATTGCAGAGTTTATTAAACACATAGCATTTGGCTGCACACTACATCAGAGTTGGAAGAACCATTGTTCATATTCACATTTCCCCAGATTAGAGAGCATATATCCACCAATGGTGCATACATTCTAGTGCAAAATATTTACAAATCCATTAGTTTGTTCATAAAAAAAAATATGAGTACTGATTCAGAAATGTGTAAAGCTCTCAGCAGCCATGTGTCTATATCAGAACCCATCTGGCTGCAGGTGAGAAATACCCTTGCATTTGTGGTCATTTGTTTTGTTTGTGGTGGCTTCATATCACTAACAGGAACCTCAATAACAGGCAGGGTGGCTAGGAAGGGATTTCTTTGCCTGTCCTCCCTACCACTTTCCCGCATTCCTCTCCCAAGGGTCTCATCAACAGAAATTTTGCAACTTTAGAAAAAAAAATGAAATAATAATAGCTGCAATAACTTAAGTGCAAACCACAAACCAGGCACTTTGTGCTGTAAGTAATTTACACTCATCTTATTTCACAACCTGTGAGGCAGGTACTACTTTTATCTGTGTTTTACAAAAGGAAAAAGGAAGGATATTAAATCACATATTCTGGTAAAGCAGCAGAGACTGGGCTTTGACCCAGGGCTAAGTCCAAAAGCCTTCCTTCAGAGTACCCCCAATGAAATACGACACCATTTAGCCTGGTCAATGGTTAGAATGAATAGGAGCAGAGACATCCTTTCTATAACCAATGTAGACAGAGTGCAGCCTCTGTAATGCATCTGAACAAACAACTCAAGCATAGTGTGATGGTTCCTGCCCAGTGGGTGCTATTCCAGGAAATGGATTTTCTTTTCTTTCCTCATTCCTTAAACCCTTGTGGTGCCCACTGTTATGGTACCAACCCTACCAAGCAGGGACGCTTCCTAGCCTCGTCATTAGCATAGAATGGAGCGCCTCCCCTGTTCTCTCCAGTCTACACAGTTCACCTTAGTAACTTGTCCACAGGGTCTCTTGAGAGTCAACTGCTTGAAACACAGAGCACATTCATATACTATAAATGGCGATAGGGCTCTCAGATTGATGCACCAAAATCTCTTTAGTTTATAATGTGCCTGAAAATCAATAGTGCAGCAAAACTCAGAACAGTATAGAGTTGAAGACCCTTACATTTCTCAGAGCCCAGACTTTTTCCTGTCCCTTTACTGCCAAGGCAGAGACAAGCTAGCTGTGAAGGGGCACTTACCAAATGCTTGACAGAGATGTGCATGTGACCTTCTCAGCACTCTAAGCAGTCAGCACCATTATTAGGTTCAAGAAACTGAGGCTTAGAAAAGTGAAGTGACTTCCTGAGGTCACAGAGGTGAAAACAGAACAGAGCCCATGCCCTCTGTATCCAGAGCCTGGGCGATGAATCACTGTGCTGAATGACCTCATGGCCTTCAATTGATGTCTGGCAGCTGGGAAGGGAGTATGTGGAGGCCCAGCTGAGGAGGCAGCGCCCATGATGCACCTGTGGAAATTTCACAAGCAAGCAGCTTGGGAGTGGGCTTGATGGGAACCTGGAGATCCAGCCATGAAGGTAAAGAAGAGTGTGATGACATCCACAGGAGATTCTGCGCCTCTGGAAGAGGAAGGGGTCAGTGCAAAGGAAGGGTCTGGAGCCCAGCAGCTTCTTGTACAAGAGGGAAAAACCAGATTGCTCCTTCCTCCATTGTTTCTATTGCTGCTCTGAGGCATGACCTGGGTGGGGCAAGTTAACTTATCAGCAAAATAAGGACCCTAACAATCCTCACCTATACAGCCCTTGTGGCGATTTGATAATCTGCCTGAAGAAATTTGCTCGGTGCCTGGAACCCACTCACTGCTCGTGTCATTTTGTGATGATGACCATTATCGTTAAATCACATCACTTGACTCAAAATGCCCTTCTCAGCTGACATTGCTATGGCAAACTAGTGAAGAAGAAGGGTTTGCCCCGAAACTTTGGTTAGGGTGGCACAGCATCAGCAGGACCGCCTCCTTTGCCTCTGCTAAAGAAAGCCATAATTGCAGCTTCCTCCAGTGGTCCTTTCCCCTGCCATCAATAAGAGGCATAATGAATGGACTCAAGTCCCTCCTCTTCATTTCTGCTTTTTCACCCTCAGAGGTTAGAGTTAGGAAGCTGTGAAATGGAGAAACACGCAGCTGGCAGGAGGAAAAAATCAGCCAGCCGAAGCTGGCCCAGAATAATCGGGCCTGAGAACAGGCCATAATTTACTCTGAAATGGTCTCTAATGGTGATGGGGGGTGAGGTAAGAGCAGAGGGGGGGAAACAGATGCCCCTTAAAGTTTTTCATCAAAAACCTAATGAACCATATTTTATGAATGCAACAGTGATTTACAACCTACACTGCAATTCTTTAAAATGTCTAGGTCCAGAGCCAGCTCGCTCTTGTTTCCATCTCACTGCCAAGAGAACCATTGCTATCTTTACCACCCCTGATGTTATTCTTGGATTGGCAAAAAAAGAAAGAAGGAAAAGCCAGGATGGATGGGTCCTTAACATTTGGTTTCACCAACTCCTGTTATACATTAATTGAAGAGGCTTTTGGAAGACACAGCAGAGACATATATGTAAAGCAATAACAATTTCTCTTTTGTGTTCAAACCATGAATACTGACTAGCTAATTTTCATCGCATCCTTATAAGTGAGTTTTATTTCCCTGCTCCAATTTAATTCTTCTTCAGCATTTAATCACCCTAGATGATTCTATTTTAACTTATCTCCATGAAATAATTTTTGCCAGCACCTTCCATTTTCATTAGATTTTTTTTTTCATTGGCAAGTACAGCCAGCACAGGCCGTTAGGCACTGCAGAATGGAGCCAATAAACAGCAAGGACAATCAACAGGGCATTTGGCATGGGCTGACGTGCATAGTTGGAGAGAGTAGGCGAGGGGGCACCCACCACCCAGCTAGAAGTGCTGGGGGGATAGTGTAGTTGGTGTCAGTACAATCAACAAAGGCAATGGGATACATAAAGCATGAGAGTTTAGGCAATAGTAATTGATAGTTGAGGATATGAAGTATTCAAAATATGTAGATATTATTTCCAAAAAGTGGGCATACATAGTTACCTCCACAGAGGAGAGCCCTCCTCTGACCATTGATGGTGGGTTTTCCATATGATTTGCCTTGTCCAATAGGATGTTAATAGGTGTCCGTCCATTTTATGTCACTGTAACAGAATGTCTAAGATTGGTTACTTGATAAAGAAAAGAGAAACCTCTTATAGTTCACAGTACTGGAGATCCAAGAGCATGGTACCAGCAACAGCTTTTGATGAGGGCCTACTGGTAGTTAGCATCACATGGTGAAAGAATGTGCAATAGAATGAAGTAACAGTGAGAGAGGCAGCAAGAGACCAGGGAGGGCCCAGGTTGCTCCTTGCAGGAGCTGATCCACTCTCGAGAGACCTAACCCTCTCTCAAAGACCAGTGTTAATCCCTTCCAAACAGCAGGCATGACCTAATCACTTCATGCTCAGCCCCACTTCTTAAAGGTCCCCCCACCCTTCAACACCATTACACTGGGGATTGAGCTTCCAGCACAGTGACCATATCCAAACCGTAACAACAGGAATGATAAGCACAAAAGTTTTGCCTTTGAGGCTTCTGCCTATTCCATGAGAAGAGCCCACCCTAATAGCCCTAACAGAATTAGAAACCAGTGGAGCAGAGCTGGACCACCCCTAGTTTGGAGAAAGTGCAGGCATGCAAACATTGATCAGTCACATTATACCTAAGAAGTTTTCTGGCTTCACTGCCTTCACAAGTGCTGTTCCTTTGACCTAAAGCATTCTTTCCAATGCTGATGTCTTCTTGTTCTTCCAATCTGAACTTCAATGTTACTTTCTCAGAGCCCTCTGCCCTGACTCTACTCCCATATAAATTATATTTCTGGGTATTTTCCAAACACCTGGTTCTTTCTTTTTGTCGAACCACAATTTACCTGTATTGTTTATGTCCTTCATCGGAGCAAGCGGCACATCTTAGACTTCACTTAGTTCTAGCATACTCCCTAGTTTATAGTAAGCATTTAGTAAGCATTTACAGAAAGAAATATTTACTAGGGGTGAGGCTGTAATGACTACAGCGACAACATAGAGCCCTTCTCCAAAAGCGCTTCAATCTGCAGAGCTAGACTCCCAGTCACTGCACAATGGAAGGCTAGAGCTACATAACTCCTTCCTGTCTATGGTTAGACCTGACCTGAGACACTGGGGCCAGGTGTCTTGTTAGCTGCACTGCATAACAAATTATGTCAATATTTAGTGGCTTAAAAGAACAATTACTCTACTATCTCTCAGGGTTTCTGTGAATCAGAGACTTGGGGAGAGCTTGGCTGGGCAGTTGTTTCAAGGTCTGTCATGAGGCTGTAGCCTCAGGGTGGCTGGAGAAGTCGGGCACCATCCAGGCATCTCTATTTACACAGCCTCACAGCCACCTGCCACTTAGCCCAGGCAAGTTTGGGGGTCACTAGAACACCTCCATAGTGGCTCAGGACTCTAGTTCAGGTTTTATATCAAGCAAAGCAGAAGCTCTATTACCTTTTAAAAAATAATTGTAGTGAAAGACATTAAATTTTCTGTGTTAATCAGTCTTAAGTATACATTCTGTAGTGCTGAGTATATTGATGTTGCTGTACCACCAATATCCAGAACTTTTTCATCTTGCAAAACTGAAACTGTATCCACATTAAACAATTCCCATTTCTCCCTATCCCAAACCTCAAGACGCCACCATTCTACTGTTTATTTCTATGAATTTGACTACTTCAGATATCTCACATAAGCAGAACCAGTCAGCATCTGTCCTTCTGTGGCTGATCCACTTTACAGAGAACAATGTCCCCAAGGTTCATCCATGCTGCAGTATACGACATCATCTTCTTCCTTTAAAGCTAAATAATATTCCATTGTGTATATACGCTACATTTTCTTTATCCATTCATCTGTCAGTGGACATTTGGGTTGCTTCTACCTCTTGACTCTTACGAATAATGCTGCTATGAACATGGGTGCACAAATACCTGTTCGAGCCCCTGCTTGCTACGTTGCCTGTTATGACTCAGCTCAGGGAGCCACATAATATCATTTCCTTAATGTCACAAGCCCACTCAAATTCAAAGTGAGGGTGCACGGACCCCTCGTATTGAGGAACATCAAAGTCACATTATAAAAAGAGCAGATATTGTAGGAGATATTGTTGCAGTCATCTTTGGAAAATAAAATCTGTCAAATGAGACTCCAGAAATGGAGGGTGTGGGGAAGAGAAAAGTGATGGAGGTTGGCATTCAAACATCCACCACAGCAGTGAAGTGGTGGGTGAAGACTCTGCTGGCCTCTAGCCTGCATCCTGTAGAAAATAGCGCCTCACCACTTCCTGTTACCTTTCCCTGCTTTCCTCTTCACAGCACTTATCTCCCCTCACTCAGCACTTGACTATTTGTTAAATGTCCCTCTCCTTGACAATGTGAATTCCTATTCTTTTTCTTTGCTGCCATCCACCAGAAGCCAGCATGGAACTTGATAACATGGTAGCCACTCAATAAAATTGTCTTCAGTGAATGAATGGATTAAAGAAAGAAGAAAAATTTAGTTATGTGTTTTAAAGTGTGATGAATCGGGGTCAATTTGTGTAGTCAGGCAAACCTGCACATAAATCCCAGTCTATCCTCTTTCCATTTGCATGGACTCTGAGGAGCTATTTAAGAAGGGAAGACATGTCTAGAGCAGTGGCTCAGCGGTTAAAGCTCTTGCCTGGCTACGCAAGGACACAGGTTTGAACCCCAGCACTATGTACACAATGAAGTGTTAGAGCAACAAAAGCCACCTGAAAAGCTAAATAAAATTGATTTTCTCTCCCTCTCTTAAAAAAAGGGGGGGCGGGGGGGAGTGCATAGCAAAAGTAGTTAATGCCGAAACTCAAATTGAGTATGATAACTCAATGGAAAGTGGGGTCAAGGGTGGGATATTGTCTAAGGAGCTCCTCAGAATGTGTGCAGTCCACCTCCATCACTCAGCTGAGCCAAGGCCTAGGGAACTGAAGGGCCCTGCCCAAGACCTCACAGAGCCAAGATAAAACATGGGAACCTAAGTTCCCTGACCCATCACTTCCTCTGGTTATGAGGACTCCCACACACGGCTCACTGCCTTCCTCTTTCCCCTCCTGCAAGGAAACCTTTTCCCTTGACAGGTCTCTCTGACTTCAGTAGCACTTTATCACCTGCCCTTTACCTCTTTCCCTTCCATCAAAACTTAATGTCCCATCTCTTTAGGCTCATCCTTCTCTCTAACAGACCAGATGGATGCATCTGGCATTCGGGACCGATAATGAGTTATCCCTGTTAAGCACCATTTATAGCTTAATAGCACTTTCTATGCCTTGAGCCCACGATGACAAACATATGCCACATACTCCATCGTGAATGCACAGGGGCAATGTGGGATATTTTAAAATCTTCAAGGGAAACACAGAGACATCTGTCAGACTGTGCACAAATTACTACTATTAAGTTATTTGGACTTACCTACCTAATAAACACAACTGTTAGATATTTCTTTTCTTTAAGAGAGAATCAACTTTGTTTATCTTTTTCATCTGGCCTTTGTTTCTCCGACACATAGTTGTGTATGAGGGGCTAGGGTTTGAACCTGGGTCTTCTTGCCTGCCAGGCAAGTGCTCCAACCTCTAAGCCACCGCTCCAGCCCCTACATATTTCTTTTTGCTTAGAATAGCCATGAAAAAAAAAATGTTGAGTCACAAAGTGTGCCATAAACAGAAAGTTTGTGAACTTATGCCTCAAGCCAAAGGAATAAGTAAGTGTAGCATTTGGGGTACCTTAAAAAGCTCTCAGGAAAACAATCTATGGGTCTAAAGACCCCTTCAAGGACCCTATATCGCATCGTGTAGGTGATTGTCCACCCTTCCAGTGAGCTGAGATCCCCAGCTTGGCAATAAATTCCTAGCTCATCTTCAGTGACACCTGACTCCTGATCATGTTCCCGTAGAAAAAAAGGCATGTGCTTAATTAAGCATTATGAGGCTCAGTGGACAAAGGTGAAGAGTTCCAGTCCCTTTAGCCCCTCTCATTTTGGGAAGAAGCAGAAAGCTTCCAATCTTCAGATCCATTTCCATACGGTCTGGCCTTCCCAGAACATGCTAAACAACCTCTCCCTTCTACTGTGTAGATCCCATCTTTTCCTCAAGACCCAAGAATATTTATCATGTTTACATTTATCATGAATCTGAATTCCAGTTCCATGAACGCAGGGACTTCATTTGTTTTCTACTTTATAACCAGAACCTATAAAAATGCCTTGCATATAGTAGACACCCAATAAATATATTGAATAAATGAATTGAGCTCCATGAAAGAAAAGTCGTAATGCCCCATCCCTCACTGTACAAATGATCTGCTTTCGTATGCATCAACGGCACTAGCTATGTACAATCTTCGGAAGGACTGAGCAGTCACTCAAATTAATTTCTGTGTGCTGTGATTCAGATGTGGAAACCTTTTGAGAAAGGCTGAGTTAATGAGAAAATGAATAGATAGAAAACCCTGTTACTCTAAGTAGCTTCTCTGACCACTCCATCCGCAGATGGTGTTTCTTGGGTTGGAAATGGTTAAGAGTGAAAGGCTCCTGCTTGCTGACTGTTGCTGTGCACTTAGAGAGGGATGCTCTGTCATCCCTGGAAGGTGACTCGTGGGACACTGCAGTTAATGGCTCTGTAAGTAGACCCAGCCTTTTAAAGGTTTCACAAAAGGGCACACACTCAATTGAGGCT
>PVKS010009409.1:0-30741 GCA_004027875.1 Aplodontia rufa
AGGGGGGATCAAGGCAGACCTTACCTTTTTTTTTTTTTAAGAAAGAAGGTACAGTTAGAGAGAGAGAAAAAGAGAAGCAATTTTATTTAGTTTTCATGTGACTTTCATTCCTCAGACACTTTGTTGTGTATGTGGTGCTGGGGTTTGAACTTGCATACTTACGCATGCTAGGCAAGCACTGTAACCACTGAGCCACTGCTCCAGCCCCAAGGCAGACCTTACCTACCAGGCTAAAAAGTTGGGAGTTTTATGGGAAGACAATGGATATAACTGGACCTATGTTTAGGAATGGAACTGTAGGCAATAATAAAATACTCTACATGATCCCAGAATGGACTGGGATGAAGAAACACTAGATATGAGAATCTCAGAGGGGAGTCCTGATATGAGTTCATTCCCAGATTAATTACATCATCACCTTTTATTTTCAAGGTATACCTCAGTATTACAGCATCCTTTATGTCATCTCAGCATCCTGTGAGACATATATAACACATCAAGTGTGTGTGTGTGTGTGTGTGTGTGTGTGTGTGTGGATTTGTCCATTGTACAAATGAGAAAATGGAAAGGCCTCCGTAGACCAAGTGGCTCATCCACAGCCCATTCCCCAGGTTTTCCAATAAATCTTGGCCAACTCCAAGTATGTCCATCTTTATTTCATATTAGGAGCTAATTACTTGATGATACCTCATGTCATAGATAAACAAAGACCGAGGTATTTGGATTTAAATTCTAGTTTTGTTTTGTAGGGTGGACTGGCTCACACTGATTTTCCTAGCGAGTGGGGAGTCTGAGGCAGATGGATCACAAGTGCAAGGACAGCCTCAATAATTTAGCAATACTTTCTCTTAAAAAAGAAAAAAAAAAGTCTGGGGATATTGCTGAGTGGTAAAGCACCTCTGGGTTCAATCCTTAGTACAAAAAAAAAAAAAAATCCTAAAATAATCCTAGTTTCCTTTAAACAAAACTGACAACATGCACATATACACTCAAACCAAAAGAAAAAAAAAACTTTGCCACCAAGATTTAGAGTGAAGCAAATGTTAGCAGTCAACTTTTAAACTTTTGAAATGGTGTCATTAAATGAGTAACAGCCACAATAACAAGACTACAATAAAACAGTCAATACTAATATGGTGTGAATGAGAAGAATTGTTTGTTATATTAGCTTAGGAATGCGGGTCACTATTCTCATGCCTCCCCTACAGTCTTGTATGCAGCATTAACAAATGGCTTTTGTGTCCCTGTCTCGGTGACTGTGGTGTGTAACTGGACAGGCAGTTACTTCACACAAGAAGGGTTTCCATATAAAGGTTTATGTCTACCCATAGCCCAGACTGGAACCTTCTGACCCAGATGGATTGAAATGCTACTTGAAGAGAACCGTGGGTTGGTATTTTTCCCACTTTTACCCTGGCTGGGGAAGTCACAAATGACTTGGTTTTGTCCTTTGTTGGCAGTGAGTCTCAAACTAGGTTTTCGGCTCTCACACTCTGACCTGTTCATTTGATGACTCCTTGCGATTACCCAGTTGTCTTTGGGGATGGGAGGACTTTTTATTTTTTAAACTAAGGTGAAAGGGGAAATAGGAGTTTCTTTTATTCTTTGTAAATGAAGCCATTTCAGGGAAAGTGTTTCCTGTGACCATTTTCATCCCCTCTCCCTCCCCTTTCACCGCTGTTACTCAGTGATTATTGTAACATCTGCTTTGTTGATTGTTACAGTCTATCAGTACATTTTCCAAATTTGTCTTATGATTTAGCACTTACACATTTATATAGTGAAAAATTCCTTCCAAAGCTATCTCCATGTCTCCAGATTTGGGGCTTAGTAATTTTTTAGGTTAGACTTTGGGCAATGTATAGAAGAGGTAACTATAGTTAGCCCAAAGGGTAAAAACTGCAAGCCAAAAGAATAAATTTTGAACAACCTTGGGAAAGGGTTTTATTACTTTTTCTGTGTATCAAAATTTGATCTCTTAACATCTGCATCAATGGAAGGAAACATGTTTGCCAATTCAACAATCATCAATTTGCAAGTCATTACTTACATGGAAATTCATCTATCCAAAACCTCATCCTTCTCTGACTCTCAGTGTCTTATCTAACAGCTTTGTATTGCACCAGGGAAACTGAGGCCAAAAGTTGGTTTTCCATGCTTCTCCAAGTTAACTAACTTTTGAGGAAGCTAGAGGAATATTTGAAAATTCAATTTACCTATTTTATGAGGAATGAGGGATCTTTCTACATCAACCTGTTAATTACGGGGGTTTGGGGTAGAGGGGGAATTGCTAGGAAATGAACCCAGAGCATTGCACATGCTAAGCTTATGCAAAGCACACATTCCACCAGTGAGCTAGTGAGCTACCAGTCACAGGTACTTTTATCAGTAAAATAATGGCAAATTTTTGGACCAATCAACTGGTTTTTTTGGGGGGGGAATGCTTGGAATGGAATTCAGGGCAAGTGCTCTGCCACTGAGCCACTCCTCAGCCCTAGCCTGGTAGTGTCAAACAGACTCATCCTGGGTTAATGAGCTAAGTTCCTCTAAAGAGGAACCACAGTTGTTAGAAACCTTTTGTTTTTGTCATTATCATCATCACCACCATCATCACTATTATCACCTCCTCTAATAGGAAAAAATTCCATTTTAAAGTCCAACAAGTGAAATAAAATACAAAAAGAATAAGATTTTCTCAGGTAGGGTATGAGCTCGAAGGACCGCAAGCTATTGTAATATCTGAGTTTTTTGTTTCTGTTTTTTGTTTTGTTTTGTTTTGTTGTTTCGTTTTTGTTTTTGTTTTTGCTTTTGCTTTTTATGTCCTAGAACCGAGTTTAAATGCCCCTTTAAAGACACTATCACACCCTAGCCTAATTCCATTTGTCAAAAATGCTGATTTGGCCCCGTTCTGTACCTGGGAACTCACCTCTCTGTTCTGTAATTATATTTCTGCTCTTCTTCCTCCATATCAGTCTGGAAACTTCTCAAAGGGATCTTTGAATTCCTCGCAATGCAAATGAAAAGTGTCAAAAAAAAAAAAAACTAGTACAGATGAACAAATAAAGACTGGTCACAGCAACAACTGGGAAGCCAGTGTGCCCTCAGTAGCTCCGCCTCTATTCCGTGGCTAACTGATGCAAGTTTCAAACATTAAAAGCACCTCCAGGTGTTACTCCAGACAAGTGACTAGTACCCAAAGGAACGAAGCTTCCAAAACTCACCAGGTCTTGCCCACTTTTTGCAGGATGGCAGGTGCAGGAGAGGGCTACAGAGACTCAATCTTTGTTTGATGTCTTTGTGACCCTTTCTCTACCAGACACAATAAGGTGTGGGAAGTAGTAATTATGTTGTCTCGAAGCAGCTCTGCAAATTTACTCACAAAAATGAACACTTAACCTTTCTCACTGTTGTGCCTGGACTGGCTGTTAAGAGTATAGCCATTAGCAGGGCTAATGCCCCTGGCAAGGCGGAACAGAGCACCCTGCAATTAGGAGGGGGGATATCCGCAAGAAGACTGTGGAGGTGGATAGGGGGCTCTCCCACTCCTGCCAGTCCCAGAGACCCCACAAGATGCAGGAAGACTCAGTAGAAAGAACTAAGTCTTCTCAAAATGTATTTCCTCCATTAAACCAGCAGTCTCTTGACTTCATTCTCATCAAATCCGTTACCATCCTCATATCAAAACAAAATTCAAGCAAAGTTCAATCAACTTCAGCAACTGCAGCTTGCAGGATAGGTTATGGTAGGTACTGGCAATTGTGGATACAAAGAGCATATAATAATTTTTTTAAAAGCTGCCATATATTCATGGAGCACTTTAACATTTACAAAGTGTTTTCATAAATGAAGTGAATGTTATCTTCACCCCACAGTGAATAACAGACTACACAGGTATTAACTGTATTTTATAGAAAGGAAGGCTCAGGGCAAATGGCTTGCTGAGGTCACAATAGCTAAAACTCCTAAGACAATGTCCTCTCCAGTCGGGTGTCACAGAGACCTGAATTCCAGATGGGACTTTGTCAATTACCCGCTGGTGGCCTGAGGCACATTACTCACCTTCTCTCAGCTTCAGTTCCTTCATTTAAAGAATAAAGGCCTGGGACTGAGGGTATAGCTCAGTGGTAGAGTGCTTACCTATCACACATGAGATTCTGGGTTCCATCAGCAGCACAACCTGCCCCCCCACAAAAAAAGTGAACAATAGTAGAGTAACTGCCAAAGGATAAGGGCTAAAACCAAAATGTTATTAGTATTAGTGCTTGCATTTAGATTATAAATGAAATATTAAGCAATACATGCAAGCCAAAATCTCTTGATATCAGCAGTTCTTAAAGGGAACAGGAAAATATTTAAATTGTCCTTGGTATTTATAAAAAAAATAGATCTTTTTATCTCTCTCAAAAATAAAGCTGTAAGATAAAATTATCACATTAAAGAAATATGAAATCTTTCTGGAAAAATTATCTTTTTTGTGTAATGACTTTCACCTGCACACTTTGTTTCCTAAACTCTATTAATAAAGAGGAATTAGGAAAGCAATGGTTGAAGTATGTTACCAAAATTGGACCGGAAGCCATTTGACCAGCTCTGTGTAGCAATACAACTACCAAAACACACCAAAACAAACTGCAAGCTTCATAGGGGCAGAGATTTGTATCTGCATCACTCATTCCCTGATTCAACACACATCCATTAAGCACCTACTATGTGCCAAACACCGAGCTGAATCCTGGGAATAGAAAAGCCACAATAAACACTGGAACTGTGTCTCAATGACAGAACAAGTGCTTAGCATACTTTAGACCCTGAGTTAAATCCCCAAAGGAGGGGAGGGAGGAGGACGGAAGAAAGAAAGAAATGGCAGAGGAAGGTCACTCACTGTAGGAAATCATCATCTGATTTGCAGAAAGGAGGAGGAAAGCCAAAGAAGGGCAGATGGGGACAGTGAACTTGCCACCTCCCCTCCTCTGCCTCTAGTCTTTGCCACTAGGCCCTTTTTTCTTCTACATGCATTTTGAATCTGTAACAAACTTTTAAAAGAAACAGAGGAGAGTTTCCTGATCGTGTTTTCACTCTGCCCCACTGGCTTCCCGCCTCTGTTCCCGCCATTGCTGCAGCTGTTGGTAAGGTTGCTCTAGTCCAGGGAAAACGCCAATGGCCAACCCAGATCGGATACAATGGTGCGACACAGGACGGGGCCTCCAACCGCACTAGCCTAAGCGGCATTGTCGCTGCCGCTGCTGTTATTTTAATTACGATTGTACGTTAACCACCACCTTCTTTCCTCAGCCTCCCTTCAGCTGCAATGATGTATGTTACTTTTTGGTAACTGGATTTCATTAACATTTATGAACTCTCATAAAGTAGTAGAAAAAGCAATTTGTGTGGAAGAATTTTCCACCTCATTAAACAGTGTTCTTTTGGGGGTCAAGCTGATATTTTTTTGTTGTTGTTGGATTTTTTTTTTTTTTATAGGTCCTTTGTCCTTCCCTGAGCCTTGGGGGATGAAGAGAGCCGTCCGCTTGCAGCTGGGGCTCACGGGCTCTATAGAGGGCGCTAGACCGGGGGCGGACTTCCCGCTCGCTCGGGGTTGCAGGGCTGCACCCCGCGGTCTTTTCACACTCTGCTAGTACCCGGTTTGCCTCCTGGGTTCCAGCCACCTCTTCCCTCCTTGGCCAAACCTGACTCCTTTCCCGCGAACGGATGGCATAGCCTGGCTAAGGGCAGCGTGCAGCTGGTCCCGGAGTCTGAATTCTGCTCCCACCTGGGAACTAAGCGGGTGTAGGGCTTCCCCAATCCCCGACCCCCGCCAAGGGTGCGCTGCATTCCCACGCCTTTCGAGAACAATCCGCAGCGAGGCTCCAGGTCTTTGACACATCCTAGATACAAGCTCACTGAACCTAGGACGGGGTAGGGGGGCGCACCTATTTCTGGAGAAGCAGGAGAGGCCGGGTCTAGTCCTTTCCAGGCTGAAGCCCGGGTGTTTCCAGCGCAGCTGCATGGTCTAGCGCCGCATCCCGGCCCAAACCCACTGTCTGCTTTCACACCCGGACTGCAGACCCAGCCGCCTCAGTGGGCAGCGGGCTCCGGATTTGAGCGTCGCCTCTGTTCTCTAGCTGTCTCCAAATCCCGCATCCACCTCCCATATCCGGGCACCCGAATGAACCAAGGAGCCCCTAAGGGAGTTGAAAAGGACCGATGTCTGAAAAAGGAGTTTCCCCCACTTGCTAGTCCAAAGGAACTGGGAAGTGGCAGGGATTGTGCAGGCCCTTGGTTAGGGACGATCCCCTTTCTCTATCTCAAGTCCAGCTAATCACCGGCCTCCAGGTACCCCAAGGAGGACGTAAAAAAGCCTCCTCAACCT
Organism: Aplodontia rufa; assembly: GCA_004027875.1. Classification (NCBI taxonomy): domain Eukaryota; kingdom Metazoa; phylum Chordata; class Mammalia; order Rodentia; family Aplodontiidae; genus Aplodontia; species Aplodontia rufa. Next base: position 6,368 of record PVKS010009409.1, read on the forward strand.
GACATGTGGGGGAGTGAAGCGGAAACCCTAAGATACCGTGGCCTGAGGGCACGGTAAAGTAACCAAAGAACCAGGTGACAGGTGTTGGGGGAATTTAGCATGGCAAGACCGGCGTTCTCTACTCTAAAGGTGAAAATATAAAATAAAGATCAAACCCAATCTGTGTGTACACTTTGTTTAGAAAACAAAACTCTGCTTTCCAAGAAATTGGTTATCTAAGCTCAGCAGCAGAGCGCTTGCCTACCATGCGCGAGGCTCTGGGTTCGATCCCCAGCACAGCGCGGGTGTTGGGGGATTAGAACTCGGGTATCTGGTACTTGGGACATTCTGCTGAGCGAGAAAGCTCCCAAATCAGGTCTTAGTAAAGGAGACCTCTAAGGCCTGTTAGCAGGTGCCCTGGGCTGGGACAGGAGCACCACTGCGGTCCAGCCTCAGGAGAGGTTTTTTGCTTCAGCCGGTGTAGACAGGGTCTGGGGCTTTTCGGATTTGCTGAGTCAGATGCGGGCGCCGCGGGCTTTGCTGTTTCCAACCCAGGCGACTGTGCTTTGCTGACTGGTGTGTCAACTTGGCGGTGTAATTATTATTTTGTTTTCTAATATGTAATTACTCTTTGTCGTCGTCGCTATTATGAATCCACCGAGCTTGAGTGGTGCAGCAAGATGAATGCAAGTTTGGGGCAGGGATTCGACGCGTGGGAAACTCTGGCTTCTCCCCTCGCCGAGGATAAAATTGGGCTCAGGAGATTCCGCAATTCAGAAATAAAGCGGGCGTCTGGCAAGAGGTCATCTAGCCTGGTCCGCACACCATAGATCCACTTCCTATGCTCAAGAATTGCTGTGGCTCCGTTTTTTCTCTCCTATAAAAGCGGAGGGAGAGTGAGAAGAGGAAGGAGGGCGAGAGAGAATAAGATAGGCAAAGAGACCGACTAGAGAACTGGGAATAGAGAAAACAGAGAGAGAGAGAGAAATGGAAAACTGGAGGGACTAAGAAGAACGCAGATGAGGGGACGTGATAAGAAACGGACTGCAGACAGTTCAGTGATGTGGCGCTGGAGTAGAATTTGCGAGGCCTTGAGTTCGATCCTGGGGCGTGTGAGTGGGCGGGGAGACAGAGAAATAGATTGTTGCAAATTTTCTTGTTTGCTTCTTTGATTTAAAATGAGTTGAGGATAACCCAAAATATGATGCTGGAGAGCTCAGTCTGTTGCCACGTGTTCTATCGCGCCCTGTTTTAGTAAATCCCTACGGACACTTTTCCAACCAAGTTCCCCTAACCACACCTCCTGCTCAGAGCCCGGCCCCCGCCAAGGTTTCTTTTCCACCCCACTGGGCGACCCCCTCACCTCCCCACAATTGCCCCACTCGGGAGGCCCAGAAAACGCCAGAACAAAGAATCGACGCTGCAAGCGCCTCTCGAAGACACCCACCACCAGAGGCCCCTCTGGCAGAGAGCAGCCCCGGAGGACCCCAAGCAGGTCGCGGTGTGGGACTGGGTAGGGCAGGATCTGCACCCACCGCGGAGCAGGCCCCGCCCAGGTGCTGCAATGCCAAGGATCCCTTGTCCTCTGAGGCCTGGGCTAGATGCAGGACGTTTGGGTCAACGCTGAAGAAAGACCAGCCGCCTGGGGCCGTGAAAGGGAGGTCCCCTGCTGCGGAAAGTGATCCTTTTTTCTCTAACCATTTGCCCCGGAGCGGTCAGGTTAGCACGGCCTCCTCGCCCGCCCAGAGAAGAATGTGTTAAAATTCTTCGCAGGGGAGGCTCTCCTACCCCAAATATACCGTAATAATATAGTGGCGTTTGGGGCTCGGACCGCCGGTCCCTAACCTCGGCCACCTTCTGGCGTTGAAATATGCACATCGCTCTTCAATAATTTAGACACCTGGGAGACTGGACAAGTATAATTTTTTTTTCCCAAACAGGACCATCCGGGTCGCCATCAATCATGCTTTTGTTTTATGTAAGAATGGGCTTTGTGTGTTTAGCTGCCCGACTCCATCTTATTTGCATGAGACTATTTAATGGGCATTTATTTTAGCTTTGAAGATCTGCTTAAAAATCTAAACCCAGAAAAGGGGGGAGAGGCGACCCCCTTGTGGTTCGGATGGATTTACCTTAAGGGCTCCTTCCTTTGAGGGGATAGGCCCTGCGGGGTCTCGATTACAGATGGATTTTGATTCTTAGGTGGGGCACGTCATGGAACCGAAAAGATACGTTCTGCTTCCTAAATCTCAGGGTTTCTTTCTAGCAAACAATGCTGCAGCCTGTATTTGAGTGTGAGACAAGTAATTGTGCTCCAAATGCTTAAATAAATCATTGATGGGTGAAATTACACATGCTCGCTTAAAGTGTAATGTGATTAAGAGATTATGAGATTGAAGCTAATATCTTGTCTCCCAGCTCCTGGCCCCAAATCCTGACATCAGAAATTTATCAAGTACAACTGTCCTGAAATTTACAGATACAATAGGTTTCTAATGACAGCGAATCAAAGACAACCTCAAAAAAAAATAATAGGTGTTTGTGCGTGTGTATCTTGTGTTGGTCGTGGTTTTGTTGTAAAAAGACATAAGAGGAGGCTGAGATGATGGGGACGGTGTTTGCTTGTTTCATTTTTTATTTTCAAAAAAGTAAATGGAGATGGGGGAGGGGAAGCGTGGCGGGCGCTAGTCTGCGAGCTGATTACTCCTGCTCTGAAAGCGGCTCCATTTCCCGCACGGTGGGTAAGTCCTTTATCGGGGGAAGCCCCGGCCTCGCCCGCAGCCATCCCTTGCCTCGAGGCGCGCGCAGGGCCGGGGCGCGGGAGCCGTTCCGCGACTCCGTAATGACCCGGGTTCGTCGCAGCTGCGCCCTGACCCTTTGTGATGGCGCCGATAGCGCTCGGATGAAATTATGTCCTTCTCCGGGTGTGAAATTACCATGTTTATTAATTGAGCCAGACATTAGCTTTACCTTTTCTTTCTAAGCCGTGAAAATTTGTGATTCAGGGCAAATGATGCTCCGACAGACGCCGCGCTCCTCGTCCCACCCCCTCCCGGCCTGCGCCCCCTCCCGGCTCGCGCTCCCCTTCCCCCACGTCCCGGCCAGTTCAGCAAGGCTTTCTAGGTTTCCCTGCCCCAGAGCCCAAAGAGAAAAAGCCAGCAGGCCTCTGCGCGTGTGAGCGCGTGTGCGTGGCAGTGCGCATGCAGGGGTGTTTTCCTCTTTGGGAAGTGTGATCAAACAATAATAACAACCCCCGACTCTGAATTACAGCTTTTCACCCGGAATTCTTGATCAGTAAAACCCAAATCGCTTCCAAGACAAAGGAGCATCAATCAGCGACAAAGACAGATTTAACGTATTAAATCTTTATTAAAGTGAAGTCATTCTTATTGAAATGATATATTGGGTGTGCAGAAAGATTGGATTTTTTTTTCCACGAAGCATAAGATGGAGATGGTGGCGGAGAGCGGCCAGCGCTGCCACTTGCCCTGTCTGTCCGGGGATGGGATTGGGTTACTGGGACTCTGCCCAGGATCCCGCGCCGCCAGGGGAACATCTCCTTGGACCAAAGGAAAGAGACCCAATCCCCTCCTCATCCCGTTTGTCTCCGCTTTGATTTCTTGAGAAACGAAGCGTGTCACCACCACCTGGGAAACTTCCCGCCTTGGTCTCTGAATTAGGGAAACTGAGGAACTGGGTGCAAAGACTCTGAGGCCTAGTAAGGAAAAAGAATGCCCTGGTGTTCAGGAACAAGACTCAGTTCTCTCAGCCTAAAGGAGGTCCTTGTGCCCCCTGTCTGAAGGCGAAGGGGAGAGTGTGTCTGCTCCCAGTGGGCTGTCAGCCCATCTCTACAACCCTTCCTTCCTCCGGGCAGAATTGGAGGCAGGAGCTGGCTGCCTTCCCGCCTGGGGTGGACTCTCAATTAAACTGGCCCTTTCGGACCTGGGGTCCTGTCAAGGGCAGGGAAGCCAGGAGGAGGAAGGAATTCAGATCAGTGTCCTCTGCCCCAGGGATAGGCTACCCAGAGTTTTCTGCATTGCATCTGAAATCTCCAATTCTTATCTCGCCGGGAAAAAGGGCAGAGGGGGCATCTAAAACTGTAGGAGGCTTTTCAGAATGGCAGTCTCCACTTCAACAAGATGCATTTGTGTCTCCACCTTCAGACACACCAACATACACACTGGCTAAAAATGAACTGTTGGAATCAATTTCCTTAGAATACTTAACTTTTTTTCTATCCTATTTCAGCAATGAGCTGAATGTTATAGCCAGTTGATTCAATTTACTATTTGCATAACCACTAGAAAAAGGTGGCTTTGCAGACTCAATGAATAGGTCTCTTGTTTGTTGTGTGGGTGGGGGGTGAGTGGGTGTGGGTGGGTGTGTAGTGGGGTTAGGGTTTTAAATACTTATGGGGATAGAGTATCTCTAGGGCTGGGTTGCTGCTCCACATTTCAGAAACAGAGAAGCCACTGCTGGACTGAAGATAGACTATTGTTCACTTACTTCCCCAGGTTTCCTCTCCCTTTCCTCCTAGCTACCCTAGAATCCTCCACATTTAAATATCCACAAATAGGACCTTTCCTTCATTCATTCCAGTCCTGCTCTTAAAGATAAATTCTCTGGTGAAATCATTCAATGGCAAAGTGAGAAGACAACTCTGTCCTATATTTTTGCATGTAGGAAAGGAACAAGCAGGATTTTCAAAAATAAACCTTATTTTCATAGAATCCCAACCAGTAGACTAACTGAATGCTTCACAGCTCCAAAGTTAATGCACTAACACTGGAATTTTTCCCATCAAATAATACAAATTGGCCTTCTGTAACACCATCCCCCACCCCAACTACCCCTCCCACACCCACCCACACACATACACTCACCCTGCCACAAACTCCTACCAACTGGTTTTCTGAATGGCATTACAAAGGATTTTGTTAAAGAAAAGTCAGACTAATTGCTGCCAGAAGACCCGTCTCTTAGAGAAGTCTGGTTTTCATAAGCCAGATTCAGTAAAGGTTGTGGTTAAATCTAAGCCTAGTAGAAGGTTCTTAAGGTTTTCTCAGCAAAGGAGGGAAATACAAAGAAACACTAAATTCAGTCAAAATGCTGGGATGGGGGGAGATGGTGAGGACGGAGAGAAATTCAAGATAGTCCTCCAATTCTTATTTCTGTCTAGATTTCTCTCCTTAGAAAACTTTTCTCAGGCTTACTAACACTTATTATCAAAGGCAACCCTGTGTAGCTCCAGCATCTCACAATTATTCACCAATGACTTGATTGTCTTATGGCACTGATTTCTGAAGGCTGGAAGTTATACTAGCAGGGTACCCAGCAAAGAATTTTCCAGACCCAGGATTCCCTGAGGTACCCCTCAGGTGAGCTCTAACCTTCTCTCAGACCTCTGGATTCAGTTGGTAGCAAAAGTTCCCTACAGAATCAAGCAGGTGGATTCTCCCTCTTCTGAGCTGTGTTGTGTTGGAACACGGAGGAACACAGACTTTCTTGGGGCTTGTGTGGAAGTACCACTCCATCCATCTTTGCTAGCCTTCTTCTTGGCTTTCCTGAACCAAACTAGCATAAGGCTGCTCAGCCTTGTGACAGAGAATTGAAACACAATGATGCACAAGGAGTTGGCTGAGATCTGAAGAAGGAAAACTTCGAGTCTGTGTCTGAAGAAGAAAACTCTTTTAAATGAGCGCATTATTAATGGTCTGGTTTATTTTGGATTTTCCTGATCAGAACTTTCCTCTGTTCTCTTGTTCCCAGAACTTTCTTAGGTGTAGTCCCAGGGTTGATTAGAAATCCCCTGGAACTCATCATATCCTAATAATAGATTTCTCCCCAAGTCCACCTTGTTCCAGTCCATCAGAGAAGCTGGAACACCTGATCAAGTCCCATGATGCAAAGAGATGAGAAGTTCACTCAGTGTTCCAACCTCTGAATGTCATGGGAATCCTCTAGACCATTTTGACTTGGAAGAAAGATCTTCAGCTCTAGGACTCCCAAGTTGTTCCCAAGTCCCCTTGTATAACAAGAAAACAGTTTCCCTTTTGGAATTATTATTATTAATTTAAAAATTTTGGTACAGGGGATCCCACCAGGGCCTCACACATTCCTGCAAGCACTCTAGCACTAAGTCTACCTCAAGCCCCCTGGAACCATTATTTGCTATGGAAGGTGTGGGAAACAGAATAATCAGCAACTATGTTTCAACTGTGTTTGTTCAGCATGATCTCCCCACTGCCCCACTATGTCCTCCCTGCATTAGTATTCCACTTCTATCAAGATTATTGTTTCTTCTAAATCTACACCACACACACATATACATACATACACACACACACACACACACACATACACACACAAACCACTACCATGTAACTGCAGGGAAGAGAAAAGAGGGATGGGGGTCTTGATGTTATTGACTGTCTTTTGTTCTATAGCTACAAAAGTATCATGATAAACAAATAAATAAAAATGTAAAAGTCACTCACCCTCTGTGTCATGACAATCCTCATGATTAGAGTTGCAATGGATTTTATGCATTTCTTACTCTGCTTATTCTGTATTATAACCTTACAAAGTTATTTCCTGTTACCAAAGACATGGAACAACTTTAGATTGCCAGGATGAGTCACGGGTGGCCTTTTCCCCAAAGTCCTCTCACTCTTGGTCCCACAGCCTAAACATGTTGGAGGACCTAGGCAGCATGTTTCCAATCACAAACTAAAACTGTGATCTTGAAGGTTTGACTGAAACATCTGGACATTGATAGTGAATTTCATCAGACCCTGGAAATGAACCAAAGTTAGTGGGGATGGCACTGAAGGTTCATGCACATAGAAATAACTGATTACTGTCAAGCACTTCAGTCTTCTCTTGGGGAATCACCAAAAAGCTCCATGGAGTTTCATGTCATGAGGGTCTGTTATATTCTAAGACAGCATGTCCGTTGACATTGCCTTCCTCTCCTTAACACCATGAAACAGACAGCTGCATGAAAGAAAACTACCCAAATCTCTGAAATCAGTCTCAATACAGAGTGATTTGGGATTTGAAGAAAATCGTCCCTTACCCTGATGCTTTCGTTTTTTTCTTTTTCTTTTTTTTTTTTCCCCCCAGGGCTGAGGATCAACCTGGGGACCTTGCACATGCTAGGCAAGCGCTCTGCCACTGAACTAAATCCCCAACCCCTGATATTTTCATTTTATAAACAAGTGGCAAACTGTGTTCTCATAATAGAACTCCTCTGTTGCGTGTATTTGCATAAGAATTGCCACACAAAATCAAACCTCAAGCTTCCTCCTTTGCATTTGGCTTCGTGATTTTTTCTCTAGCATCAAAAGTATTTTCTATATCTGCTTTTAAAGTCTTTTCTGGAGTTCATCTGTTTGCTCTATGGTTCTCCTCTCCTTTTCCTCCTAATCAACAAAAGCCTTTTTCTCCTGAAGAGTCCAGTCAAAATATTGAATCCAAAGGTGGGGAAGGGTCCACTTTTACCAAGAGGGTATGATCTGAAGGCAGGGATCTTCAGATTCAACTTTTACTTACACCTGTCCCTGGCAACAAATGAGAGGCTGAGTATGTGCCTGTGACTCTGGGAACCAGCACTGGGGATATTTTGTCAGAATTGTCTGAGGCAGAGCCCACCAATACAATCCTTCAGGCCAGGCCTTTCTCTGTTTTTGACTAGGCTTGTTGTGCCTGTCTTTTTATCCCACTGGGCTGCCCAAACACTCCGCAGAAGCAGTCTATTTCTGAGGTTTCCATGGGGGGAAAAAATAACTGAGATAAAGCATGTTTTTGCCTTGAGGGTGACCTTTGACCTTTCTTTCCAATACACCTGACACCAGGGGCTTAGAAGACCTGTTTGGGTCTGAGTTGCTGATGTTGCATTTTGTTGTCGATTCTCTCTCTCTCTCTCTCTCTCCACCCCAGCCTCCCTCAACTCCATGAAAAGTTGTTGCAATAATCGCAGCTCCCAGCTCCGTCAGGGCCAAGGGAGGCGGGCGGAACACGCAGGGTGTTTTGTTAAATGCTCCCGTCGTTCGCAGGGGCTGGGACTTGATAAAAGGAGACAGTTTTCTGAAAAGATTTGATTGAAATGGCGTGTGCCAGGGCTGATGGGAGCCAGCGAGGGACAAAGCGCAGAGAATCCATGGACACTGGAGCAATTATGCTTCCACGCTGAAGGTGGATTAGCGCGCTGGAAAGAAGCATATGTTTGGCCCGGGGCGACACTTCCCCCCGGCTGAGCTTAGAGAATGCGAGCGCAGAGAGCGGCTGGACCCGGAATATCAACTATCTGCGAAGCCCCCCTCCCCAGCCCAGCTCAGCCCAGCCAGCCTCCTCGCTCCCGCCCCCGGAAAAGTCAGAGTGCATTTTTACAAAGAGCAGAGGACAAGGGGCTTGGGAGGGGCGGGGAGGAAGGGGACGAAAGCCCAGGGGTGAGAATGGCTCTGAGACAGCGCCACCCAAGACCTTTTCCTCTCGAGTCATCCTAATGGGGCACCCCTGCTTTGGAGTGGAAACCCAGAGGGGGTCAAATAAAAGCTCCCCTACGAAAGTTCCCACTGCTAAGATAGGTCGGTCCCTAACCTTAGCTGGGAACGGGTATTGGAAGCTCAACTTAATTGCTGCATTAAAACTAGGTCTTAATGACTTTGTAAGGAGCCTAATGGCCAATGGTCAGCGCTAGGATGAGCAGGACACGCTGGGCGGACTAGGGGTCCCTGGCCGCACCTTGCTTGTAGGTGAAGGAAGGAGATAGATATGTCAGACTGTTATTTGGTGAAATGAGTTGAGGTTGAAAATCTCCAAGAAGCCAGGTGAGAGAGAAAGGGTACACAGGCTGGTGTGGATCCCCAACCAGTTGTTTTGAGATCTGGTCCAGAGATGTTGAAACCGCGCTATCCTGGGAATCGTGGACCCAGAAAGTTTCTCAGATCCTGCCTCCAATAATTAATTAAAGAACCATATCCATTTTTTAAAAAGAAAGGAAGGAAGGAAAAAGAAACTGGGTGGGGGGAAGCCCTTAAAACCCTAACCAGAAGCCTCAGGGCTCTGGTTCTCTGCACCCGCAAGCACTAGAAAGAGGGGTGGGAATCACAAGCAAGTCCCAAACCTCTCTTTCAGGATTTTATTGCAGTTTGATTGGGCCTAACCCGGACGCGAGTGACAGTGACAGCCCCCCAACACACAGTCCCCCGTCCGTGGCCCCCAGCCCAGTCCCTCCTGTCCCACCTCCCCAACCCCAGGGAGGACTCTGGTCCGGGTTCCTCCCCTAGCCCCACCACCCCACCCACTCCACCCCCACCCCGTCAAAATCAAGTTGAGGATTGCTCCTAAAAAGCAGGGGCGCGCCGTGGAATTTTTTAATTTTTTTCGGGAAATTTACCAAGGGTGGTGCCCCTGCCTGCAGGCGGGTGGGGGTGGGTGGGCGGGGTAATACCGGGTCTCCGGTGCGTACCGCTCCCGCCTCCTCCCAGGCGGAGGTCCAGGCGCCTGGTGTTGAGCTCCAGCGCTGGGAGCCGGTTCCATGCTGTGGACAAAAGCGCAGCTCAGACTTGGGGGCTCCAAAAAAGACAGGGGGCATCCTGAGATAGGATATGGTAGCTGACAAAGCAAAGGGAAAATTGATCCTAGCATTAACTCATGCCTGAGGGAGGGAATGATTTTAAGCTCTACTATCTAAATTTAGTTTGATCATATATAGATATACATCATATATGATTTGATCATACATATATATTATATATATATATATATCCCATATTCTCAGGATAGGTTGGATTTTAAAAAGGGCTATAAGCAAGAGCAATTCAAGAAAAACGGGAAGAAATTTGTTTCCAGAAGAAAATATGAACTACATCTTTTGACTTGTAAAACTTGGGAGTTCTGCTATCCTGTAACTTCAGGTCAGAATGGATTCCTTAGAGGCTGGATCGTTTCCATTTGGCGCACTTTCGTTCTGGATTGTTATCAGAATTCAAAGGATTGGGAGGGAATTTATTTATTTATTTCTGTGCTGGGGGTTGAACCCAGTACCTACCACATGCTAGGCCAGCTGTCTATCCCCTGAATTATTTCTCCAGCCTCAGGACAGGATCTTCCATAACAAACTCACCTGCAGCCTGAATTGGGCCACTTAAAAATCCTGCCCTGCTGTTGAAAAGATTCCCACCACACACACCCCCAAGTGGATGTTGTTTGGAAATCCAAAGTCAGTCCACAAAGCTTCCTCCAAGGACAGACTCTCAGTCAGAGACAGTTCAAAATCTCCTCTGTGGAAACATCAACTCCCTGGACTTCCTTCTGTACAGATTTTACAATACATTAAGCATTTCCGTTTTGTTCAGAAATAAACTTCTCTGCAAAAGCTAAGTTGATTCTGCTGTCCTCTTGAGGTATCAAAGATGAAATAGAAATACAGTCTTACATATTTGGATGCCCAAATGCAACTTTGAATCAATCTCTCATTATGATGATAAGCAGTAGACTGTTGGATTTGGAGGGGGGGAGTGGGAGGCACAGAATCTTCCCATATACTTCAGTTACACAGTTTTCCATCCCAATATCCTGGTCTCTCCTCACCCTGGTGGTAGCCCTGCTGCTCAGCATGGGAAGCTCCACTTACTTCCTTGGAGGTGCATGATATGACTGGGAATATTTCTCATCTCTGCCCACACAGGCCAAAATAAGTTTGGACTGCTGCTTTTGTAGATGGAAATCAAGATCTCATTCGATCACAGTTGCTCAAGGTTTATAAATTGTCTCCCTCAAACTGATTCATTGACGCCTTCGGAAAAACAGTTGACTCATCTCTGATCATTAATGGGTGGTCTTTGGTTCTAACTCTTGGTGAACTTGCTAAATAATTTTTTTTTAAGACAAGCTTCTCCTAGAAGGAACTAGTGACAGAGTCACACTTTTTCAGTTTCTTGCCTGAGCTGGGTCACAGGGAGGACAGAATCATTAAGAATAGTAATAATAATAGGAAGCTGAGATGGCATACTTGTGCATCTTAGTTATTAAACCAAATTTAATACAGAAAAGAAATGTTCATTGAAATTCACAAAGAAAAATATCCTTAAGCATCCTAACGGGATGCAGAGGTGTGAGAACAGATATTGCCTATTGTTTTCTGTGCTTTCTTTTTTCTGGGATGGGGTGGTTGGGCTTGTCTTTGGTGTGCATGGGTTTCCTTTTCCACACAGCACTAAGCAATTGAGAAACAGAGATACATGATGTGTTTCTTCAAATCTGCAATTTGGATAATGGAGTAAATTAAAGAGTACACTACCGTCCTCTTGTCTCCGGACCTCAGCCATCTCTGCACCTGTAACTCAGAGAATGAAAACACTGTTTTTTTTATGTTATATTTTCTGCCTCTCCAATCTCCATCGAGTTGACCCGATTTTTATAGCCCTTTTACCTAAGCGATGAAGATTCTTCCCCCACTTCATATTCCCTCTGCCCTATAACTGAGTGGCTTAGGAGATCTGTAACTGGGATGAAGCAGCTGTTGGCTTCATGCCGTCCTCTAACTTGATTATTCTTTGGACGCGTTAGGCAAGCATTAGTGATTGATAATGACGCTAATTAACCCCTTTCCTTTCCAAACAGTAAACTCCTGCCAGCAGGATGCTACAAACAATAAATATAAAACACTGCAAACATCCATATCTGTTTAAAGCACAACTTCATTTGGGCACACTTAAGTGTACTGCTTTCAGTTAACAATTCGGTGTTTATTCAAGCACTTCTCCAAGAGCCCAAGGGTGGGAGGTGGAGGAAGACAGGGTTAAGAAAAGGAGCCTGTGGCTTTAGTCATACCTGTCAGTTGCAGCAAAGTTAAGCTCTAATGAAAACCATGCCGTTTTTTGTTTTTTATTTTTTAATTCAGGCCTATATTTTTTAAAAACTTAATGAATCCAGCTTTGTTCTTAACCTACTTAAACTTAACACAAGTCTGATGACCACATAAGATTTTTCTTTTTTTGTGAGGGAAATCAACTCTCTTGCCTGACAGAATTATGACAAATTTACTTTTGGTTGAAAAAAGAAGGGGGAGATAATGCTTTGTTCAATGGTAAACTTTGGACTTTAAACAGGACTTGGGGAAACCAGGGCAAATTGGATCAGATTATGCAGTCTAACATAACCTGTGCTGTAAAGAAATGTACATTAAATTTGGAATTTTGATAAATGAATATTCCTAGCAAGTGAATAAAATGTATTCAATTAGCTAAAACCCTGTGCACTTCTGAACTGAAGTGGAATCGACTGTAATTGATTTATTTGAAACCAGAGGTTAAGGACTGAATTAGCTAAGTACAACTGGGTATTTCAAGCCACTGACTTCTCAAATGTCAAATCCCTTCTATTTTAAATATTATTTCAGCTGCAGGGCATTGCAGTTCTGATGGTAGTTCCATCAAGAACACAAAGTATATTAATATTCGATTTTGGGGAGGAATGGGTCGGATTGTGGTTTTTAAAGGGTGTTGGAGAATAGAAAGGACAAGGATGACAATCAAACTGAAAAGAACATTGTGTTTCCAGAAAAATGGGGTGAGGTGATTAGCATAACCTAATGACTGTCTTCATGATTCAACTGTGTATCCTGATTTAATTTAATCCAAAGAGAATCACTGTTGTTAATATATAAACACCTGGCTGGTCAAGTAATCACCACGTGCTTTAGGAAGTATACAGTGGTCACAACAGAGAAAGCCAAAATCTACGTAGCCTTTGGTTAGTCCAATAAAAATTATTTGTTGTAATAACCTCCCTAATTCCATCACATAAATATAACTACTCTTTTAATTTTTTGGTTAAAAGAAAAACAGTAACAATACTATGATACTCAAATCATCCAAGAACAGAATAAATATAACTAATTCCCTGCATTTGGAAACCATTGTTTATTATGACCTTGTAATGTTCTAACCCACTATTTCCCTTCTATCTTTCTCAGGATGCAAGGATTATATTGGGTTCAGGCTTTCCAACATAACAAGCGTCTGTAAATCCAGATATGAATGAATGGTATTTAATCAGATCGTTTTCGTTTTAAAATGAGTATTTATGTGTCGTTGGAGAAAGAGCAGCAATGTATGGCTGTTTATGAATGCTATTGTGCCTGAGGTGAGGATCCCCCGCACAATCTGAGATGCAGCCAAGAAAAACAGCCCTGATAGACAATGCCTCACTTCACCTGCTACGCTGCCGAGTGCATCTCATTTCTGTCAAGAGTATGTACAGTTAGGGTTCATTCGCCTCATTATTTTGTTACATCTACGTCACAGTTAACCAGTCTCTCTAGGAAATAATAAATAACCGCTTTAAAAAACAATTGCTGCCTTGCGTTCTGAGAATACACTTTCCATTTGAATTTTTTTTTAAACCCACCATTGTTATGAATTCTCTGGCTCTGGAAAATAGAATTTAGACTCCACCAACTCCTTCGTTTGTCGAGATTGATTTTACCCTGCCTTCCATAAGGAGCTTAGAAAGCAAAAGGCTCAAAATGGACACTCACTAATGCTTTGCTTTCTTGGTCCCTTAGAATGTCAAACCACAGGAACAAATGTTAACACCCCTCCCCCCCCATATCCACCCAGACACTTTTTATATGACCTTCCTGTAAACCTCCCACTTAACCAACCTCTGTTTTCTTGTTAAAAAAACCCTTCTCACTTCCAAAGCAAAGAATTTCCAAATCAGTTTACAAAAGCTCTGACTTTGCCAGCTTTATGTAGAGGAAGTCCTTCCTCCTCAGAGCTCAGCACACCCTTCTGTTATTGTTGAAGACAGATAGGAGTGGTCTGATGGGCAGGCCACCCAGCCCTCCTCCTACCCTCCCCACCCCACCTCAGAGACCATTTTGTATGTCTAAAAGGTATTAGAAGGAGCCCTGTGGTGATGGAAAGGGGTGTCATTTAGGGGGAAAGATTCCAGGGATCAACATAATTTCCCACTCCCCTCTGCTACCAAGATCTACTTAAGAACAGCCCAGGAGTAAATTCATCTCTAGATTAAATATTAAAATGAATGGAGACAAGTTGCCCTCTTTCTGTGTTCCACATATATATCCTCCCACCCACCCCCAAAAGTAGAGCTAGTTTTAAGTTATTGACTTGTCTTAGAGAAGCCAGAGCAAACAAGTGAGGGGTGGAGAGGTATTTCCTTTGTGCTAATGAACTAATAATTTAAATTTCAGCTCTCTTCTGAGACAGATTCCAAGGCAGTTATGGGGGAGAAGGTCTTCTGTTCTGTTCTCCATCATCCTTCATCCTTAATGATTGGTTTTGAAGGTTTTATATTTTGGCTTCCAAAACGCAAATGAAAACCTAAAGGATCAACATAAATAAATAAAACTTTATTTTTAATAATAAAATTAATGTTTCTGGTAAGGAAAAGATAGTATGTCATTCCTTTAGCGATACAAACAATCTTTTATCCAAAAGAATACATTGGGTTTTATTGTGTCATTTGTCTGAATACAGACTCAGTGGAATATCTAAATGATACCCTGCTCTGAACTCCAAGTTGAAAGTAAGTTTTTATTATACTTGAGGGAAACAATGGGTTCAGCTGCTTATTGCAAGGAGCAATTGCCAAGGGAGAGTTAAACTCAATTACTGTAACCATACTGAATAAAAAATACTGCCAAGAACAAAAATACGCCTGGGTAAAGACAGCCACTGAATAAAAAAAAATCGACATAAAGCGTATCAAATATTTATTTATCTGGGCAACAAAGGACTATGATACATTGACAGGCATGGGAAGTACTGCCAGCACAACTCAATACAATACAACTAGAACTGCTTCCAATATGGCCAGTGAAAATACAGAATACCAGGTGCTCCCAAATGTTTGGAGTTCTTTGAACAAAAAGAGTGAGAGAAAGAGGAAAAATCCCTAACCCTTGGTTTAAAGACAATATTCATTTATTGCTCAAATGATCTTTTTAAGGGAGGACAGTGGAACAAAATAAACTTTTTTTCTCTCCCCACAATACATAGAGGGATTATCAAACCACTCAAGTTTTAAATTTTTTTCCAGGGTCCAATATCACTTTTTTCTTTCAGTTCAATAAAAAGCTAAATGCAATACTAATTATATAAAAATTTTATTTTACTTTTTTTTTTATTTGTTCAGCTGTTTGTCGCCTTTAACATGCTACAACAGGGCTAAACTCATGAATCCCAGAGGGGGGAAAAATCCCCCAAACCTTGAATTTCTAAATAAGTACCATGAACCACGTGAAAAAACTAATAGGGAAGATTCAAAACCCACTAAACAAGAGGTAAACGAGATCACCAGATAAATAAAAAAAAAGGCGTAAAACAGACTCACCATATTTACAAATCCCATTAAATTACACATAAATAAATATATACAGAGACATGAACACTGATTCCCTTATATAACTGTGAATCGTGTTGCCAGAGAGAGTTCAAGTTGGTCTCTTTACCTTGAAGAGGGAAAACTTCTACAACTGAAGACATGACATGGAACTTCGTGTATTTGTGTTCAAGTTTATTCACAATACTGATAAAAATGTCATTATCCTCTTTGCTTGTTTTTTTAAAGTATGGCTACAATCTGAACTGAAGTATGTAAGGGAAGGTGGTGATTCAGTCCCATGAAGCTCATATAATTTTTTTAACTTTTTCATGGTTTTTTTTTAGAAAAAAAATGTTTTTTAATGTTTTTTTAGTTGTTGTTGATTTGCTGTTGTTGTTTTAAAAAAAAAAGTTCACAAACTCGACAGAACTTTTCTTTGCTGGCTTCACGGCCGGTTCTGTTCTCTTAGGCTCCGCATGGGGGGCAAGGGGGCGTTGGTACAGATGGGGAAGTCGAGGCACCGGGCTGAGTCGACAGCGGCTGCCCCTCGGGACCGGGGCACCGGAGGGCGGCGGCAGCGGCAGCAGCAGCAGCAGTAGCAGCAGCAGTAAGGGTCGCCGGTCCGGAGCTGTCACCTGCCGGGTGGGGGCGGGCCGAGTGGGTGGGCGCGCGGGCTGGTGAGGCGGGAGGGGCGGGGCGGGAGGAGAGCCTCACTTTCTGTGCTTCTCCTCTTTGTCACTGCTTTTGGCGCTGTTGTCCGTGTGGCTGTTGGGGTTGTTGCTGAGGTACATTTTGTCCATGGCCTTGAGGGCCTCGGTGAGATAGTTCTGCAGCGCGGTGACCGCGGCGCACACGGCCGGGCTGCCGAAGCCGTGGGAGATGAGGTTGAAGTGAGTCAAGCAGCTCTGGATGCCCGGCTCCAGGATGGGGTTGGGCCGCGAGTTCCCCAGGGGAGATCGGTCCTGAGCCAGCAGGTCGGTGAACTCTTTGCATATCTGTCTGCAGCACAAAAGAGTGGAGACAGGCTTGAGGCTCCCTGTGGGCAGCGCCAGCAGCACACTGCAGCCCTGCTCCCCGCATTTACCCCTGCCCCCTCCAGCAGCACCTGGCAGCACCCTAGGTGCACACACAGACTTCCTGTGGCCACATGTTGGGAGACCCAGCACTCCTAGAGTCCACTAAACCATCCCACCTTCCTTAAATGCTTGAGGGCATGCAAAAGCCTGCATCTCCCTCTCTCTCAGTTACACACTCAACACCCCTCAAGTCCAACAGACTTCTATCCCCACCCTTCTCATACCAAACATCCTAGACATGGGAAACCACTTCACACACTGAATGAGAAAGAAAAGTTAGAGCAGAAGTCAGAAACACTGCAGGGCTCTGGCTGATAGGATACAACCACCAGCCTTCCATTTCAAAAGGAAGTTCTCCTCCAAACAGCAGTGTATGCAATGAAGTTTCCACTCATTCACCTTCAAATCAAAGCAGGTGGAATTTGGACACAGAGGCAAAACTTTGCTCGGCATTATTGTACTTAAAAAAAAAAATGCCAAAAAAAAAAAAAAAAAAAAACCCAAAACACCTGTTACTTGGTGATAATTCAAGGTGCTTTCCAGGGAAGAAGAAACAGATATTTTGATCTTTTGATTTTCCATACCCCTATTCCCTACACACTTTGAATTAAAATTCTTTAGGGAAATTGTAAATGTAAGGTGTGCTTAGGAAGCCATTGGAAGAGGAAAAGTTGAAATTTCAGAAAAGATCTTAAAAAGTCATAAATATAGGCAGAGAAGGCCAGGACACAGGAAGCTCCTTCCTGAGTCTGAAAGCAGGGACTAGAAGGGGCCTTCCTGGGGGGCAGTAGGGATGGGAAGGAGCTTGGCTGGCTCCCTTCACTGAGGTCAGCTGATGTCCCCAGGCCAGAAATCCTATCCCACCCAAGGCTTCAGCTTCTACACTCTGGTTCTCTGCCCTCCTCCTCCTCTTTTGATAATTAAGGGCTTCCAAACAAGCCTTTTAATTTCCAGCAAACATATCAAAACAGTCATTTTCTTCTCACACACCACCTGGAGAAGTCTTTTCAGCCAAGGCACCAATGGGAATATAACTTGGGCCATTCTGAAACCTATTTGACATCTTGCCTGTAGCTAAAACTTGTGTGTGTGTGAGAGAGAGACAGAGAGAGAGAGAGAGAGAGAGAGAGGGTGGGGGAGAGGAGAGAGACTGACTTCTGAGGAGGGAAGAGAAAGGAAGGTGGGAAATGGACTATGGATACCTCCAGCTTGCCTTTTTGCAGGCCTCTGCTTAATCTTTGCCCTTGAAGAACATTGATGAGAGACAAAAACTGAAACAGGCAAGCCCATAACCCCTTTGAGGATTTGATTCTGATACTTTTCAAATTGTCATAAATCCACATTCAGCTTCAATCAAACTCTTCCTATATCTCACCCCCACGCAGACTCATTTAAAATGAGGTGAGATAGAAGAGAGGGGAAATTTGAACCCACACTAACAATCCCACCTGTGTTTCTCCTTACATTTAGATTGTTTTTTAAGACTGTGCTGTAACTTCAGTATTTATAACAACAAAGCTGACGGATGCCATAGGAAAATGCAAACAGAAAATGGAGCGCAAAAACAATTTTTCTTTCTCTGGACAAAGAGACACAGAGACCCTGTAGAGGTAAATGCCTTACTTTGTAGCCAGGAGCATGTTTTTTCTTGTCACTTGCTCATTGGGATCGGAATGTTGTCGGTTGAGAAATTCAGCTACTGCTTTGGCAGGAAATTCGGTTTCGCACACGTACCCAAAGTCCCTGGCTAGGTGGACGGCTTCTCCTGGCAAACAGCAAGAAGAGGGAGGTGCGGGCAAGAGAATGAAAAGAACTGGGATCAAAACTTTCTCTTCACTTCCAACTGCCTTGTTTTCTTAATCCAGAGTTAAAGGAAACACAAACTACTTGCTTTCTCATTTCAGTCATTTTATTTCTTTCTCCATAGGGTCTGGTAGGTACATTTATCAGTAAAAATAACATCTGTCCTAAAAAGCCAAGATCTGAGTATGTAAATCCCATCCACCACCTTCCAGCTCCATTCTCCACCCTGACTGACACTTCCCCAACTTCTTTTAAAATGGCTCTTGTATTCACACCTATCAACACATTCATAAATGATATTCATAATTACTCCGTGAGCTTTCCTTCGGGGGAACAACTGGGGGTTTACATTTTAACTTGATCACATATAATTATCTGTTCATCCAAACCGATTAACCAAGAGGATTTGAGGGTCACTCCACTGAGTCTGTCTGTGTTGTTGATTTTCGAATCTTTGGTTTTAATTTCCTGAACCAGTTGGTTTTTACTGCAGGGCTTCCTGCCATTAGCTCCAGCTCCGGAAGAACGCATGCGCCAATTAGAGCATCAAAGCCCTCTCCGCAGAGCTTGTTTCCATAAAATGGAGCGGATCACAAACAATAACAGTTCTCCAGAAAAACTGCCTCCCTGCTATAGCAGTCAACCCTCAGACCCAGACCAACTCTCAATGCAGCACCCAGAGCCACCACCCTAGTTTCCAGGTTCCATGGCACGTGATTCTCTGGGGTACGAATCTAGGTTCTCTATGTACTGTTATTATTTTCATAGAATGTTACTTTGTTGAGTTTCTGGCACTGACCAATTGCTGGCTTTTTAAACAGTTACACTATTACTATTTTGACACTACTAACAGATGGAAATCATAGCACTCCTCAAATATATAAGTTTTAAATATTTTTAAAACAATTTACAAACATATAACTTGGATTCGATTGTAAACTACCTCCTCAAATATAAGATGTAAACAAGATAAAATGCCTCCTTTAAATGGGAATATTACTTTTAAAAATCTGATAATTTGTCTTTTTTTCACCCCTATTAGCATTTACCAAAGACACAAAGACAAAAGACAGCTTTACTTTCATTTCAACACAAACTTAAGCCAATTTAGTATCACAAAAAGCACAGGAATCCAGAGGGGGCAGGAATGAGAATGGACTCTAGTGACAGTTTATATAGAGCACCAAGTGCGGACAGGGTTGGCTGTTTGTTTTGAGGAGCTTGAAAATGTATGTGTATATGTGGGTTAAAAACTTCCATGAGAAACTTTCTTGCCATCTTATATTTCTTTTTTTCTTTCTATATCCAAACAATCCAAAGTCTAAAATTGCTCACTTTCTTCCCTCCAGGAGAGAGGCACAATTAAACAAGTGATAAGGAAGCATATGTCTGGAAAACAAAAACCTACAAGGGCATATAACCCTGAGCTTTCAGGACGGTCTTAAATCAGGATGCAGGTCAAAGATTCCCAAATTAATTCAGGAAGTAATGGTCACGCATTTCTCAAACGCAGATGTCAGAATAACTTAAGTGATTTACTGCTGAGTTCTTTAAAGGAGACAGGAACTTGGAGAATGTGCCGTTCTTAAATTTGTGCATTGTTTAGGTCAGAATGAGGCTGGGGGTGTAATTCTGTGGTAGAAGGGAAGAAGGATAGGAGTACATGCAAACAGATTTTTGGTATGCAAGAATTCAGCTCACTTCCGGCTACATTCTCTGGAAAGGTGAAACTGCCCATTGACACAAAATATACCCAAACATCTGGCCACTAAATATTATCCATTTCCAAGAAAGCAGCCCCTTCTAGTTAGCAACTGGATTCACTTACCCTCCACTAGTGATGTGAGCAGGGTAACGTTGGCAGCTTTACGTCTCCCTGCAGGCAGATTTAGTCCTATTTTGTCCAGTTTTTCTCTTAAAGATCTTCCTCCATTTTTAGACTTCGCCCTGTTTCATAAATATATGTGAGATAGGGATTTAGAAAACATTGGGTTGCTCTGCATCACATTAAAGTCACTTTGAAAGCTTACTAAATTGTGCTCTCAAATTCATAAGTATGACCCCAAGACATTTAAAGGAAAGGAACCTAGGAAGGACTGGTACAGAAAGATCATAGGAGATAAATGCTTGTTAAACTGTAAAGCACCCCCTGCCTTTGGTTGTTATTGTAACTATTGAGGCACGTTGGAAGGTTTTGATTTCCCAACTCTCTAAAGAAGAACCACAAACAAACACAGTTCTGATCTCTAGAGTTTGAGGCATTCTTGAGTGCAACTGATTACTGTATATTTTCCCTGTTGTTACAATCACACAAATCCCAATGGGGTCTTTAAATTGTCTTTGCAAGATCTGCAGTTAGGTTGTTCAGAGTAACCAAAGTTATCATCACTCTCACGTTTCATGCTCTGGCTTCAGCCCCAATGGGAAATTCATTTCACCAACTGTTTACATGCCATGTCACCAGCCTAACTGGAAATGTCAAAGGCTGATATCAGCCTTTAAAAATTTCACTGATTTCAGAGACAATGGAGGCGGTTCTAAATAGATGTCTAAATAGACTCCCATGATCAGAAAGTGGTTAAGATAAATTGTTTAAATAAAACAGCAAATTAATTAATTTCAGATTTTATTCCCTACTCAAGTGCTCTTTAATTGTGTGGATTAGATTATGCTCCCCTAGGTAAACAGTCTCCAAAATTGAAGATGGGGGAAGGGAAGGAAAAAAGCAGAGGGCAGAGAAAAGACTGTCAGTGAAAGATTACAAAGGGAAAGCGAAGTGACTGAAGGAGGAAGAGTTTGAGAATCGCTATTAGAACCTTCCCAAACGCCCTTGGAAGATTTGGATGGGATATACCCACCAGGGTGGAACTACGAGTCCATACGTAGATAAATGAATGAATGAAGTCAAAGCAATTAAGTTCTTGAGAGCAATAAACATACTAAGCACAGAACCCAAAACTCTCAACATAGAGTGGAAATCTAGGAGGAAGCAGCAAGCAACAGGGAGAAATCTGCTCCTGGGAAGGTGCTTTACCCCAGATCTACGAAGTGAATCCTTCCAACCCCGCAGGGGTGAGGTGAGAATCCCTGGCCATGTACAACACATGCCTTCTTTGGTACCAACTACATATAATGCACGTAAACCGGCCTGCTAGCTGCCTGGCACACATCACAGTAAGGCAGAAATGTAAAATGCTAGCGCCTCTGACACTGGGGTTCGCCGTTTGATGGGAAGTAACAGCGACCAGGGGGCGTGGCGTGATTATTCAAAACCATTTTCTTCCTAGCGAAAAGTAATTTTATTAAAACTCTATTCAAGGGACGGCAAGCTGCTATTGAAGTCTCTACGCACTGGTAGGGCAAAGAGAGAAGGCTGAGAGGAAGTTTTCCTGGGCTTGTATAAGGTGTACGCAAAGAAAAGGCGGCTGCACGGCGCCCCGCGGCTGCAGCGGCCGGGACTGAGCCCGGGGCGGAGCGAGCTGCGCGTGCGCGCACAGGAGAACGCAGAGCGAGCGCGCGAGGCGCGCGCCAGAAGACGAGCCCGCGGGACAGCAGCTGAGAGCGCAAGCGCGCGCTGCCTCGCCCCGCCCCCAGGTTCCACCCACTCGACTCTACGCTCCTCTCCCCGCCCCTTTCTTTTCCCGCGAAGGGAGGGCCGGGGCGAGAAGCGCGTTTGCGGCGCCGCCGCCGCCCCGGCGCAGGCGCAGTGTTTCCAGGGCCGCGGGGCGGGGCGGGCGGAGCCGCGCGGGGCCTCACCTCCGGAGCACTCCGCCCAGCAGCGATGCGTTGAGACACTCGGGCGGTGAGAGGCGCCGCTGCACTTCCGCCACCGTGACCTTGTACTTCGAGGTGGAGCTGAGTAGCGAGAGGCGACCCGGAACTGAACAGAAGACTTCGTTGGGGTTCACCACGCCGCCGAAGAGGTTGTCCTTGTTAATAGGGATAGCGGAGACGGCGTTGCTGTTGGACTTGGACAGGGACACGGGGCCTGCGGAGACAGATGGGGAGGCCGCGTGTGGGCGTCGAGGAGCCCCCCGAAAATCCTGCGCGACCCGGATTCTTGCCCAGGGCAGGGGCGGGCTCCCAGACTCGTGCAGCAAACCCCGTTTTTTTCCCATCCAGCTCTGAAATTCTGGACGCTTTCTCCCGTTTTCTCACCTCTCTTCCTATTGCCTGCCCTAATCCCTCCCCCGAATCGAGCCTCAGTTCCTCGGCTCCAGCCAGGCCTACGAGTCTGCCCGACCCTTTTTCTCCCCACCGAAAGGGTGCTGTCTAGAGATGGTAAAATTGCGGCCCCTTGGGCTCTGGGCATCCGAGTGGAGCGGGCCCCAGACAGGGAGCCTGAGAACGGGATTAGGGGAGGTAACGAGGTTGTATTTGCAAGCTGAGGGCGAGTTACGTATACTTTGGAGTTTTTGCGGAGCGAGGGATTTAGCGTCGAGGAGAAATTGCTTCAAGATACCTATTATTAAAACCAGCCCACAGTTTAGATGGCTAAAGCAGCCAGTAAATGAGGATTTCAGATAAGGCACCAAGCTGGGAATTGGTGCATTCTGTTGTCGCACACCACTCCTCCTGTCCTTTTGATATTCTTTCTTATATTCCATTTTGAAAAAGACAGATTTGGGAGATCCATCCCAAGCCTAATTTTGAACTGGGGTGGAATGAGGGTGAAGGACAGACCTACTGTAGAATACTGGCAAATGGGTCCTTTTGTTGAGCGAATACTTAATGGTTCTTTCGGCTTAAGCCTTGAAGCGCCTTCTTTGGGAGAAGGGCTGGATGTACAATATTCTGCCTAGTTAGAACCCTAAGCTCTTCGTTGCTGCACCTAGCTTTTGTTAGGAAAAAATCCAAGACCAGTATAAAATCTACTAATGGGTCCCAAGGCTCAACACCAGTGTAATTCAGATGTATTCACAACCATTTTAAGTACAGTACATTTGTATTTTACATTTCCACGTGGAGACAGGCAATAATATGCATACATTGTCATCACAGTGCTCCTCCTGCGTTCTTCAATGGGGATATTCTAGCCGTATAGGGAGGTGGGGGGCTCTAGGTTTTGGATAGATCACTTGTGACATTAATAGCTCTGGGGAGGCTAATAGAGACAATAGGAGTTAAACGAACTCTTGAGAGATTACTAATAAAAGAGCCAATTATCATGTCGACTTGGAAAGAGCATCTCTTAAGATTTATCCTTTGCACATCTAATTTGACGTGACAAAGACTTCACAGATGCAAAAATGAAACTTTAAACTAGCTAACAATATACTGATTGGGGTTAGAAATGAGAACAGTTTTATATAGCATCATCCTCTGGTGGTGCCTAGAATCCTGAAATGTAACATTGCCACCATAACAAAAAAAAAAAAAAAAAAAAAAAAAAAAAGCTGCTACCAAGAGTGAATAGCATTTAATAGAGGAAACTTTATTTCTACTCACAGTTCCAATTACAAATCCATCCAAATCACTTGACACTAACAATCTGTGCTCTGAGCAAATATGCTAATAATCGACTTCTTCAAGATGCTAATTTTAAGCAAAAGCTAAATTTTTGTTATCCTAATTCCCAAAAAGTTTAAAAACCCTTAAACTCAAACAGTGAACAAGAAGCTACACTGAAAAACATGAAAGTTTTTCCTGCACTCTGACAAGGAGTGCTTTTTATCATCTGCCCATGTATTAACATGAAATTGTACTATTTTACCATGGTACACTTCTTAACACTCATGGACTTAACTCCATAATGAATTAACTAAACTATTAATAGGTTTCAAAATTGAAATGGTGCTTCCAAATCAGTTCAACTATTCCACATTTCATGTGTTTGTCCAAATATCATTAAACTACATGGTCAAATCATGAATCAGAACAAAGCTAGCTTGTTGCCATTACCAAGATACTGAAAGCCGATTATTTAAGCATAGCTCTTCTATGCCTATTTGCTAATTCTGAGCCTTTAGGAAATCCTATTTGAAAAAATAAATACAGTTCTGCAAGTTCTCTTAAATAGCACTCTGCCTGTAAGGACATGCTTGGAATGCAGAAGGAAATGGCTTACCTTTCTTAATTACAGTTTGATCTGGGATGTTAATACCCGGGTCTTCTACATGCTGCAACAAAAGGATACACATGGATATAAGTGTATAA
>PVKS010009409.1:38348-64321 GCA_004027875.1 Aplodontia rufa
AGGAGGAGGAGGAGGGCGAGGAGGAGGAGGAGGAGGAGGAGGGCGAGGAGGAGGAGGAGGGCCTGAAGGAGAAAGGCGAGGAGGAGGAGAGAAGGGAAAGAGCTCCCGTGTGCGCTCGGAGATCTCCCTCTAATGGTAGAAACTTTTCCCTTTTCCAGCTCTTTACCAACAGCCTAATCGCCTCATTAGCATATCAACAATAGTCCAATTGCTCGCCAGTACCACAATCTGCCGCCGGCCGCTCCGACCCAGGTATAAAGGCCTCTGCAAGCTGTGAACTCGCTCTTATAGCGCACGCCTGCTAGCCGAGAAAATCTTGCTTGACTCCACCTCGGTCCCCTGCCCCAGAGGCCCCTACCCCATACCAATTTCAACCCATTTCCCTTCCTCTCTCTCCGCTTTCTCCTAGTCAAAGATGCCGTTCACAAAGCTCGGCACCATGCAGGATTCCAGAAGCGGCTCCTAGGGACCAGCTCCTAGTACCCCCCACTCCCACCCCAGCCGCCACCACAATCTACCCTGCCCTTTCAGCACCATCCAATTTTATTAGAAATCATTATCCCTTTCGCAATTAAAACAACCACCAAACCAAGACCAGCAAAATCACTTCAGGATTTTTGCCCAACAAGAGATCACCCAGGCTCACTCAAGGCAGCTACCCCCTGCGGCCTCAGTGCCTTGGGAGTTTTATTGGCTTTAAGCTTTCCCCCAGGTTGGAGATTCTGCAAAACTGCTCCAGTCGCTGGGCTGGGGCTTGAGATCTCTTAATTGCGGCATGTAAAATAAAAGTTGTACCCTGAAGAGGTTACTCGACAGCTCCAGGAGTTAAATGACTTTCCTTCCCTTTGTATGAACCTGGGGTCAACTGACAATTCGACTTGGGGTTCCGGGTAAGGTTTCGTAAGTGGGACATGTACAAGAATACAGAACTCCTGTGGAGACTGGAGACTCAAAGCCGCTTTTGGAATTGAGCCGAAATACAGACCAGAGTGCACCTGCAAATCTATATACCTGTCATACACCCATCAAAATAAATCATTGGGAACCAACTCTTTTCTGTGCTAATCTGCTCCAGTTTTCCCAAGTTTCCCCTTTTTAATTAAAGAAGGAAGAGTTCCTTTATGATTTGATGTTACTAATAAAGGGCTGGCCGGCAGCACAGTGCCCAGCTGACAAGGAACCTGGAGGCTGGGGAGCCACCCGCTGTCCAAGTTGGCCAGTTCAGCCTCCCCCTGCTCTACATAGGGGCCTGCTCACTCCATTAGGAATTTCCCCCCCTGTTATAGCCAATTTTTTTTAAGAGAGAAAGAAAGAATCAGTTTTATTTATTTATTCATCTGGCCTTTGTTTCTCTGACACTTAGTTGTGTGTGTGGTGCTAGGGTTTGAACTTAGGTCCTCGTGCATGCCAGGCAAGAGCTCGATCCACTGAGCCATAGCTCCAGCCCCTAGCCAATTATTTTTTAAAGTAAGAAAGAAAAAGAGAAAGACCTAAAGTGATATTTTCAAATACAGAGTAATGTCTCTGTTTGAACTTCCCTATTCTTTCTCCAAGAAAAGTTTGTATTTTTCTTCAATATTTAAACTTAAACAACAATAGATCTACCCTCAGAGACCTCTCATTTATTGAGGCCTGTTTTTCAAAAAATATTCAGACTTCCCATGTTCCATAGTGCAACTCCCCCCCACACACACACACGTACACACATACAAGTGGGTGGAAACTGTTGGAAATCCAAGCATTTTCTAACAGGTGGAAGGAAGCCAGGAGGAGGGAGGAACCCCGCTTCTGCCTTTACCCAAAGCTGCAGAGGGGCAATTCTCCCATCAAAAGACTTCAGCAAAGTCAGAGCACACACACCCTCCCAGCTAGGAAGAAGCCAAGAGTAGGTGAGAGAATTCAATGCAGGGGAGAGGGTATAATCTCTGCACACTCTGGACGCTGCTTTGAACTCGTTTTCCACCCATGAGCTGAGAGCAGTTTCTTAGCCAAATAGGCTGGAGGTTTGGTACTACACTCTGCCCAGATAATGGCCAATTTCCAGGGCTGGACTCTGTGGACCTGCTGCCCAGCGCAGTGGCTGATATCAGGAGCTGGGCCTCCAGGAGCCAAAGTATAGCCACAGCCACAGTGCATGGTAACCTATAGGCCAAATCCTAGTCCTGAGAGCTTTTACACCCTGTAGACTCTTCACATTGTGCTTAAGGGAACTCCAAGTTTCGCTTTCTTTTCCTTCTGTTTGTGGGTTGGAGAGGCATTTAAGGCCTTTCATCCCCTCCAACTCCACTTCCACCTTCTGCCGGGTGCCCCACAGATCTCTGGCTCCAAAACCCCTGGGGCCTGCTAAAATGTTGTTGTATTCCTGTGGATCATGCTATTGAGGTGCAGATTGAGGCCTACAGCTCTGCTAGCCTCCCAAAGTGAGGGTGCTGATGAAAGGCCTGAGTAGCCCTGGAGCCAGTCAAGCTGCATTTGTGTGAGCTTCATAACCAGGAGTCACTTCTTTGCATGTCAATGTTCCAGGAATTCCAAGACCCAGACTCCTGGGACTGAAGGGCCAGACTTGGGGTTATGGCTCAGAGATTCTGACCTGATCTGGGGAATCAGAGAGGGTGTCAGAAAAGCTAGTATCTGTAGGAAGCCAAAAGGAACAAAGAGAAAGGGTACAAGAATGATCCTGGTTTTTCTGGTTGTCACTGCTTAGTGAGACCCAGATGCCAAAAGGCCCAGGCTGGGACATTGGCCCCTCTGGGCCCCAAACCACAAGAGACTTAGGCCTCCTGACACTTACCAAACAGTAAGTACCCAGAGCAAGCCCTCAACTCTCTTCTTCCTCCCCTCAGTAATAATCTCACTGCTCTAAACTTACTGGAGACCCAGAACCAGGCCAAACCTGGGCTGCAGGTGCCCTCTCCCTACCTGGGAATTCTGAGGCCAAGTTTGCCCAAATTTACCATGAAAACCTAAAAGACTTCTAATAAAGAACTTCCTCATCTTCAGTCCCAGAGAAGAGCATTAGGAAAGACCTTGAGCCCCCATGGGGTGGGAAGAAAAAGGTGTAGATTCCCAAGGTTTGTGTGTGGTGTGGGATTTGCATTGTTAAACCACAAATTTAATCTGATTTGGGGAATGAAGTTGTATTTAGAGATTACTGGGAGAGAAGGTATAAAATACTCTTAAGAAACAAAGTAAAAGATACAAAATACAAAACGTCTTCCTTTCTCCAACTCCAGGGAATATAGTGAAGGTGGAGACTTCTCCGAAATCTACTTTTAATGTCCTAAATAATAAACAACAAAAAAACTGCCCTCAAGAGAAGCAAGGTCTTGATTTTTTTTTTTTTCTTTTCTTTTTCCTTTGGGAAGGTCGAGGAGTTTGGTTCAAATTGCCCCACAGGCTTATGGCACAACGAACCTTACCCTCACCAGGCCTCACTCGGCCGGGGCGAAAACAGGGCCCCGCGGTTCCGATTATGAAATCTGCGACAGGGGAGAGGCGCTACCTCGCCAACCTGACCAGAACCGCCCTTGTATCCCGTAGGGAAAATGCCTGGAAGTTAAAAGGAGAGCGCTGGACGAGTGCTCCTGTGGCCAGGATCGCGGTCTGGGGCTCAGGAAGTGCAGGACGCGGAGCTTAGCCAGCCTTGTGGCGCCTGCGGCCTAGCAGGGTCAGGTTTGGCAGGCTCAGTTTGCCGAAAATTCGTGACCCGCTGCCCCATCACGCGCCATTTATCCACAAGCAGTACCTGGGCGGCGGATATCCACTTCAGCAAGCAGACTGAGTGAGTAGCTAAACTTTGGACAAACTCTTCCAAGTATTTCTCAAGGGAGCGTGCTCCCCGCTGCGACCCCGCCCAGTCGAACCAATTCCATTCTTCTCATCCCGCTCCTAGGTCCCCAAACCAGAGAACATCAAGAGAGACAGGTGCACCAGAACCCCACCCCGACGCGCAGCCCGGGGTCTAGGGCGAGGCGGATTGCACAGCGAACAGGAACCGTCGCCACCGCGCACCGCAACCCCAGCGCAGCCCTCCCCGCTCCATGTGAATTAGTCATCCACCGAGTTTCTGTTTGGGATAGGGGTAGGGGGTGGGAGAAAAAAGGCTGTAGCACAAACCACAAGTGACCCCGGGGGCCACCTGTGGAGCGTGCGGCGGACTTTTCGCCGCGCCGGGCCCCGAGGGCGGCGCGCTTCGCCCCCAGCACCGCGGCCGCCGCCTGCGCTAGTTTTTCCTGTCTTCTCTCTCCTGGGAGCACCTTGGGCGCTGCCAGGCGTGCCTCACCTACGACTCCCCTGCCCTGGGCCACGGCGCTTCCTCTCCGCCTCCCCCTCCCGGCCCCCATCCCCCGCTCCACCCCCGCCCACCACAGCCCCAGCCAAGGCAAACCCACGTACCTGCCAGTCCCCCATTTTGGCAAGTAAGGACATCACGGCTCGGCGCTCCTGGCGATGGGTCCCCGCCGGGCATGGGCTGGAGGGCTCGGCCGGGCCCGCTCCCTGGAATCGCTTAGGCAAATCCTCCTTTTTACCTGCTCACCAACATCTCACCTGGTCATAAAGAGCTGGGTTGCTACCTGCCGACGCATGCGCGCTGGCCCAGGAATTTACTCCGCCAGCCCCAGTCCCAGCACCTCGCAGAGCTGACCTGGGAAGTGATGGATTTATAGCCGCAGCAATCTCGCCATCAGCTCCAGCTTTTCCCAACAGCCCCAACCCGCTTTCCCGGTCAGTCCCTGGCCAGGGAACCGAAGCGGACTGACTGCTGAGGTTTGCTGGGCGCGACGAGAGCTTGAGCGTGTGTTTTCGCGCCCGAGTGGTGGGGGCATCTGCGTGCTCATCCCCTGATTCCCTCGCCCGCGGAACTTTTTTGGGTTGGGGGATTCTCCACCCGGGATGAGACGTGGGGATGGGCAAGACCCGGAGAAGGAGCCCCACCGGGTAGACTCGGTGGTGCACCTGGACGCACGCGGTGGGACCAAGTCCCTCCCATGCCTCTTCGCCCGCCCACGAGGTTCAGGGCACTGCCCGCCTTAACGGATCTGAGTTGGCCACCCTCAGGCCGCTTCAGCTTTGAATTCTAGAGCAAGTGTTGCTTAATAGGTGAAGACGTTCGTGATTCGGTTTCATTCTGGTCTTCTAGATTTAGTCTCCGTCCGCCGCAAAGCAGAAAAAACCCTTGCAAACACACACACACACACACACACTTAAACACTCATACACTTTACTATATAAGGCCCACCCCCCCTTCCCATTTTCAGTTCCCCATCCCTCTCTCAAGCTTTTAAGGCTTCCCAGATCTTTTTTTTTTTTTTTCCATTAAAAACTTTGAAAGAGAGAATGAGCGTTGGTGGCTCTGGGATGCACAACTAAGGGTTTTGGTTGGGGTTTACTTTCCCATGACAGATAAAAATCATCCAAATGATTTCACAGCTGCTTCTAATTAGAGGGGAGCTTTAAAAGAAGCCACAAGATTTGGGGCTCTCAAAGAGCTCACCTCTGTCAGGTCAGGAACCACACCTGACCACGAGGGACCTGAGGGTGAGAAGATTCGCCTCTGGCTGAGCCCCCAGCAACCGTGCCAACCCCATTCAGGCAGCCACGAGGTCAGGTTGTCCTGAGCTTGGGCCTAAGGCCCAGTTACTCTCCCGAGCTACCGTCTCAGGGACTTCGAGATGAACAAAGAACCGGTTTCAAATCGTCTTCTCAGACATGTCAGGCAAATATGTGTAAAAGGTCAGCTCCTTACCGCAGAGTGGAGAAGAGAGATTCTCAGCACTGAAACCTCCCCTTTCCAGCCCTGTGTTTGAGTTTCCAACCTTGAGAGACCTGCCCAGACAGTTTTGCACCCTCCTGACTTTCCCAGGGAGGGAGAAGGTTGGTGTCGGTGGAGTTCCCTAGGTAGCCTCAGCATTTTAATCGTCCTTAATGGGAGGAATTTTCTTTTCAGCGCCAAATCTCTAGTTCATTGAAACTTTCTTGAATCTGTCTTAGATCCTTGGTCAACAAGTTTGGGGTTTGTTCGTAGGTGTTTTTTGTTTGTTTTTTTTTCTTTGTTTTGGCAATAATTTAAAATAATCTAGTAGCATTTTTAGCTCCTAAGCTTTTACTCTGCAACTTCTCTGAATTTTTCAAGACCCTGGGAACGAAGTGTTGAAACCTAATTTTTTTTTTTTAGTCCGGTTGGTCTGTAGCTCTCCAGAATTCCCGCGGGGGGCGCTGCGCTCTAAGTGTGTAGGGATTTCAGCTCTGGACAGCCCGCCTCTCCCGAGAGTGAAAGGAACAACCTTGGGATCGGGCTGGATCGGACAGGCCCAGCCCAGGCGGGGAGAACGGGCGTGTGCCAGGGCCTGGGTGGGGCGAGAGAAGTTCCGTCTCCACCTGGGTACTTTTTTGAGAGACGGGTGACACGTGCGGGGGGAAAAGGAAAGCTAAGCTGCGGGTGGGGTTCAGTGCGAAGTCAAGCCGCTGGGCAGGGTTGAGTGAGAGCGGGCTGGGGAACTTAGTTCTTAGGAAGGGCAGCCCTAGGTGTCTGCTCACAGTGGGGGAGGGAGAGGTGTATGGAGGAGGGATTAGGGAGCAGCCCGCAGCTGGAATTTAGCTTTGGAGTAAAGCCACTTGGAGTCCACACTCAGTTCTGGCATTTACATTTACTGGCTGTGTGATCTTGGGCAGGTTACCGAACTTGTCCGAAACTCGGTTTCCTCATTTTGTGGGCAATTGGTGGGAATTCCGTAGAAGTTGAGTACATCGCTTAAGACAAAGCCTGTCAGAGTGAGCTCCAGAAGCTGCTGAACCTTGTCAAGGATGGTCTACACTGCTTCTTACCCCCTCCATGGAGATTTGTAGTTCCCAAGATCTGATCAGTTCAAAATGATGTCAATTCAAGATGATTGTCCCTTCCTCATACACACCTCTGCAGGGACACTTGCAAATTTGCACCTTAGGACTCCTTTCTCAAACTCTAGTCCTGCCAGCTTGGCATTCTACCCTTGCACCTTGTACTTTCATCCTCAGAACCTTTCCCCATCTGGAGCTCCTCCTCAACTTGGCATCTAAGACTCAGCCACCACCTTCCAGAGAGAGGTATGACAGAAGGAGAGTTGGGAACCTCTCCACTTCATTCTATACCTAGGACCAGTAAGTCTTAGACACCCAGCAGCCCCCAGTATCTGGGCAGGCCCAAGGCCACTATCAGCCTTTAGCGACCTTCTTTAGCACCTTGAAGCAGCCTCTTGGAAGTGTGGGCTTGGATCTCCTTTGAATGACAAACTTGCACATTTTTATTATTTCTCTTTTTGTGTGTGTATTTGTTTATTCATTTTTGCTGGGTTAGGAGAAGGAGAGCAAGGAAAGTTCTCCACCACTCCCTGCTATCACCAAGTAGGTTCTGAAAGTGACAGGGCCTGGGATTCTCCACCTGATCACAAACTTTTCTGTGTGCCATTTGGTATTCGAGGTCTGAGCTTCGGGAAAGGGCAGGATGACCCGGTGACAGATTGCTCAGAGCTCCCAACTTCAGGTAACACAGAGCTTGAGTCTCTCGAGGACTCTGGGGTGCGTTTAAGAGGGTGGAATCTATTTGTCCCGCTTAATCCTCTTTCCAGAGTCCTCAGCCTCCAAACTGAAGGGGGGGGGGCGCTCTTCCTTACATTTAAATTCTACTTCAACCCCATTTTCATCCCACCCTGGAAGTCCAGACTCCTTGTTCTTCAACAATGGGTACACTCCCAACGCTGGCCTGAGGAGCTCTACTCCCAGCTGAGCTCTGCCAGAGGCTCCTTCAAGGCCCTTGGACCTAAGTCACTTGCGTGATGGCCTTGGGGTCGCTTTCCGCTTTGGGGTCCCCTGGGATCACTGGGCAGCTTGAGTGACGGCTCTCTGTACCGCCTCTCCCTCTGCAGTGACTCCTCTTCTCTGCCCTGGGGTCAGAGCAAGCTCAATTCTTGTTCTTTCTTGTGCCCCACGGGGAAATAGGGGAAATAAAGTGATCCTCAGGGCAGAAGCCAAGAAGGAAGAAAGGGAAACTCCTCAAGTGAAAAACGGAGAAAAACTGAAGAACATTTTGCCGCTCTGGGACCTAAGGGAGAGATGAGGGCCCCACAAAGTCCTCTGACCGTCCAGTGTGATAAAGGCAAAGGAGTAGGATTATCAGGAACCACTGGAGAAAGTAGCCAACCATCTTAGCGAAGGTACCCAGGGAGTAGGTGCGAAAGGGAGGACCAGCCACCCTCGTACGCATCCGGTGCGATCCACAGTGGCGCTCTGGGTCGCGCAGTTTTAGCTGAGAACCAGTGAGTACCCAAGGTCCAAGGTGTGCAGCAAAGGGAAAAGCACAGAGGCCGAGATGCCCTCAAGGTTGGAGAAGTGTGTCACCGCTCGGCGCGTCCCTTACCCTGCACTCCCCGACCTGGGCGACAGGTGCAGCGGTTGTCTCCGCCGCCCGCTGTGCCAGGGCAGCGGCGCACTGGTGCGGAACCACTATCGGAACGAGTTTTCGCTTCTGTTTACAAAGCAATCCTGCCATCAAAAGAGGAACAAAATCACCACTTATCACACCCTGTCATAAAGTAATCCGCCCCGAGGGAAACCCTAACAGAACTGCGCAGAGTGTGGAGGTGGGGGAGAAGAGACAGAGGAATGGGGTTCTCCCCCAGCTCTCCTGCAGAGTAAATCGCCAGGCCAGGAAAGACAAGAGTGCCCTGGACTCTGGCCCCGGGTGTAGGAGGAGTGCCCACTCTGGGCCCAGGGCTCTTGGGTTTTTGGAATTGCCCCCCCTGCAGCCCGCTCAAGCCTGTGTTGACTTTCCCAGTCTTCGAAGATATTCCGAAGACCCTTCCAAACAGATATAAGGGAAAGTGGGAGGGGAAACCCCCACCAGAGTTCTTAGAGACAGTGAGGTCCCTTTTCTGTGTCTTTAGGCACAGGCGATTCGTGACCAATGGAGGAGGATTTTGCTCCCACAAATCCACCCCAATCTACCTGTCCTCCTCCCCACCTTGGTGCTTGTTCATGGAGGGATGGGGTTTAAGGTAGCCCAAGTAGTGTCCACCAAATGACAATGCAATGGTGTGGAAATGGGGGGAGAGGCAGAAGTCCAGGGAAATTATAAGCTATTCCTGCTCAGATTTGGTAGCCTTGGGTTGACTCCCCTCCTTCCTGTCCTGCCTGGTCTAGGAGGTAGGGGAAACCCTTCAGGTAGCCAAACCCATACATAGTGGAGTGCCTGGAGTGTTCTCAGAGTGCATCCTGAGTGCCTTTCCCAGGAGCAAGAGAAGGGGCTGTCCTTTCAGACATCCCCTGTGAAGTGGCTACTTTGCTGGCCTTGCTATCAGCAATTTACAGCTTAACATAACCCGAGTTTGTGTTTGCACCTTAATGATGCTGGGCATTCATACACGACCACCTCCCCAGCTCTGGTGACTCTTCCCTGGCCATTCCAGACACCAGCAAGATTTCTCCTGCAGCCAACATGAAATGCAGCACATTCATGTTGTGGAGTTTGGATTCAAGTGCATGTATGTGATCCAGCTTTGATAAGGGACTCTTGGTCCTCTTAACTTCAGCCTGGGAAATATACAATCACTAGCTTTGAGATCTCCTTGGCTCCTAATGGGATACCCTAAGCCCAGGGTGAGTGAAAGAGCTAGTGGGGCAGACGTGGCAGGCTTACAGATCAATGTCAAATGATCATTTGCACTTATTGAAGGCCTGGGAAAGGTTGTTTCACACTTTATAATTCATCATGAAAGCAGAGTCAACGTTAGACTTATGTCATTGTGCAAAATAATCTCTAAGGTGAGGAACTGCACTTTCAAAAGACTGGGGACTTAGATTGGAAGCTGAATCTCCAAAAGCACAATGGGAGAGGATTCCTGACCCTTTTCCCTCAAGGAAAAAACAGGGAGGCTTATCTGGGGAACAGTTGATAACTTCAACAGTTACCTTCAACTTTGCTGTTTTTTGGCATCACCTGGAGAGTTTTAAAATCTAGATTCCCCAGAGTCTCTCAGCACCAATTAAATCAAAATTTCTGAGAGTAGGACCCAAGCAAAAATATTTTAAGAGCATCCTAAATGATGCCAATGTTCAAGCAAATTTGAGAACTGGAGGCTTAGTTCTGTGCTTCTCAGACTTTGGTCCTGAAATTGGCAATATCAGCATCACCTGGCAAATTGTTAGATATTCAGATTCTCAGGTGACCACTTTATAACTCTATTAAAATTTCTGGGGAAGGGACCCTAACAATATTTTTAACCTGCCCTCCCAGCACTCACAAATTTGAGAACCATTGAGGGAAATGTGTGCCTTTATCTGGGTCAGACTTTGGGGGCTGCTTTTTTAAACTCACAGTTACTTTTCATCTTTGACCTTATGAAAAGCTGAAGACCCCAGAGTTATAATTTCTCTTTTGGGAAGCAAGATGTTTCTCCGTCCTAGATATGGCAAAGCACAAACCTCTCAAACAGAACTGCTCTGCCTTGGAATTCGCCAATTTAACAAGTTCAACATCACTGCTAAGTAAGAGCCAACAACCAGCCATTCCCAACATCACTTGCTGGCCTAGGTAGCTTCCCCAGGATAAACTTTTAGAAACACAATATAGGATGTCCACATCCAATAAGCAAGCACCCTTTGGGTGACCACAAAATTTGTTTGGAACCAGATGTCACTTTCCCCCCTCTCTGGGCTTCTTTTTCTTCCATCCAAAGTTCTCCTCTTTCTGCCTCTTTGCTCTCCAGTTCCAAGTTCTCAAGCACTAGGCTTCTGTCTCGCTGGCTCTGCCCATGAGCTTAGCACCTGTTCTCTGAATGTGAAACCCCAAATCCAGTGAATTCTCCAGTAGCCGACCTCATCTTACTAAATTAGGGGGAGAAAATTTTCAGCTCTCTGCTTCACGCTCTTTCCAAAGTTGCTAGGAGTAGTCTGCAGACCAGGTGCGCACCCAGTCCCAGACCCCTCTTGGATTCTCTTCCACTGCAGGCACAAGTTTTCTGTATTTAAACATAAAGCCCCCAACTCCCCTGCCCGGGTGGGCTGGGTGGAGCGGCTCGGATGACTTCCTAGGGCAGGCGGCCAGGCACGGCTGCAGTCTCAGCTTTACCTACCAACCGCACGATGAGCGCACCAAATCCCCTGGTTTCACAACCTGCTCCCGGTAGGAGCGGTTGCCCCACCCGCCAAGATATCTTTAGGAGGATGTGGCCTTAGGTAGGGGCCGTCCTTCGGTAGGGGCCCAGTCACCATTCGGGGTACAAAAGTGTCTTTGCCTGGAATGTCAATATCTAGGCAAACAGGTGGACGTCGCGAGACGGCTGCTGGAGACCCGCAGGTTCAGGCTGGCAGTGCTGGGGCCAGCTCTTAACTCCACCCCTCCCTGCAGCTCCCAGGTGGCCTGCCGGTGGCTCTGAGCCCAGCCCTCCGGCTGCGGCGGGAGTGGGGGGCAGCCGAGCTGGCGCAGGGCTACCCCTCGGGACTGACCATCCCCGCTGCGCGCTCTGGCGCCAAGTCCCTGCTGACCAGGAGGCGGGGAGCTGATCTGGCTCATTCCCATTCAAACTTTAGGGACTGGTGGAGACAGAGAGTCTCCTAAATTGAAGGAAGTCTCCTGAAAGTCTGGAAAGGAAGCCTCAAAACGTTCTGCCACGCAAAGCCAGGGCGGTCTCCGGGGCGCAGTCCTGGGGCGCAGTCCTGCTCGCCTTTGTGCATGCCCTGAAACGCTCGCCCCGGTCTCCCCTGCCGGTAACACACAGGATCCTAGACTCCCGCAGGGCCTCGTTTACTTTCAGTTTGTCTGAATTGACTAAGGGAGGAACAGGCCGTGTAATGCGTGGTTTGGGATTTTTCTCAAATATTTGCATTTTAATCTGGAGATATGAGGTAGGACCTTCCCCTTCCTGGAGAAAAGGATGTATTCAAGAGGACCCACCGACTACAGATCCCAAGGCTTTTTTCAGGAGACCACAGACTTAAAAAGAGCAAACCTGGTTGCCATTCAAACCTGTCAGACTTTCAAGTTTTAATCTCTGGTACTTTCTTAACAGTGGAGCCTTCCCAGTTTTGCACGTGTTGCTGGAACGCTAGATCTGCGGTAAAAAGACTGGTGCCTGCAGGTATTTTGAGGCTGTACAAGATTGTTTACCGAAGATCACAAAATGACAAGTCAGCTACCTCTAGATTTCCAATCTCAGATTCAAAACTCAAAGATGTGTTATCTTTGCTCCCAAAGTCTGTATATATTTTTCTTTAAATCATTGCATTTCTTTTTCTTTTTCTTTTCTTCCTAGGACTCTCCTCCTCCTCCTGTTTGCAAAATAAAACAATATCTAACATGGCTCTGGAACCCTGGGGGTGGAGGCATTGTTCAAATGGCACTGTGTTTATTTCAACACGCCAAATTGCATTAAAAATTTAAGTTGACAATTTAACAAGGCCAGATCAAGTGTATGAAGTCGTGACAAAACTGAGAGAGCACCTCACTTCATCTGTTTTCCCAGCTCAAAATGTGCTCTTTCTGCAGCTTACAATGTAAATTGTATAACCTTTCTAATTAGATAATTTCAGCCATGATGTTGTGCATATAAGAATTGTATGATTTTCCTTTGAAGTGTGGTGCTCAGAAGAATAAAAAGGAAGTTTTCTCTCTGGTGGTGATTGAAAACAAACACCAAAATCTGACAATGTATACACAGAGTCCATTTTCTGTCTTGTCTTGTCCCTTTGAGAATTACTATTTAAAATACCAAAGTTATAGAATACTGAGTTAACTGTGGTCTTCAGCCTAAATATTTGATTTCTAATTCTGAAAAACTGGTTTTCATTTGCCTCAGAAACTTTTAAAGGAAAAGTTGTCTAAGATACATAGTTGAACAAGGACTCAGAAGACAGCATTTGACTGCTTTTAATCTTTTTAAATTTTTAAAATTGTAAAACTATAGTTTGAATGAAACTCTCAAGCGTACTGAATAAAGAATAAATACTAACAAAGATTATTTCCTCCTTTCATTATTAGAGCACTCAAGCAACTATTATATAAAATTCAGGTTAAATATCTCATGTAAAAAATACATATCCCATTTACATGTTCATAATGTGTTCAAATATTTGTACCAAAACAAGGATATTTACAGGCTTTTAACATCTTTTATTTCCCATTTACTTTTACTATTAGAAAGAGAAGTTACCAGGGCTGGAGCGGTGGCTTAGCGGTTTCGGCGCTTGCCTGGCAAGCATGAGGACCTGGGTTCAAACCCCAGCACCACATACACAACTGAGTGTTGGAGCAACTGAGGCCATGTGAAAAACTAAATAAAGTTATTTCTCTCTTTCTCTGTCCCTCTCACTGTCCCTCTCTCTTTAAAAAAAAAAAAAAAAGAAAGAAAGAGAAGTTACCAAAGCAAAACCTCTTCAAACAATGAAATTTCTTTGTCCTTGGCAAATTCTGGTGCGTCCCAATGCCAACACGTGATAGAAAAAATCTGACTTGTGTTGTTTGACATGAGACAGCAGCCTGGTTCACACTTCCCAAAGACATAGAATTTAGTATGTTTTCCATGGTTTTACAATGTGCAAGAAATTTCCAGGATAACAGAGTGTTGGAACCTTAGGGTGCTGCTCATGACAATGCCCCTCGTTACAGGGGTGTGAACACTGAGCCTAGATCAGGTGGATGCACTGAGC
Source organism: Aplodontia rufa (assembly GCA_004027875.1). Lineage (NCBI taxonomy): Eukaryota > Metazoa > Chordata > Mammalia > Rodentia > Aplodontiidae > Aplodontia > Aplodontia rufa. The sequence continues at coordinate 52,026 of PVKS010009409.1, forward strand.
CCAGTACAACTGCAGCCACTGACTCCAGAGCCACTTAGCTTGTTGGTGGCTCTGTTAATTGGCCTTCCATCACAGTGACAAAGTACTTGAGATAATCGACATATAAGAAGGAAAGATGTATTTTGACCCACAGTTGCAGAGGTGTCAGTTTAAGGTCACTTGGCCGGTGGTTCCTTTGGGCCTATGGTGAGGCAGCTATCATGCTGGGGAGCAGGTGGGGAAGAAAATTGCTCACCTCACAGTGGCTGGCAAATACAATGCAGAGGAAGGGACCAGAGTCTCAAAATTCCTCCAAGGACCACCAGTAGTCTCACTTTGCCCCACCTTCTAAAATTTCCACCACCTCCCAATCGCATCACAGCCTGGTCCAACTCTTTAGCCCTCAGGCCTTTGGGGGACATTTCAGATCCAAACCCTAACAGTGGCCTTCCCCTCACCACACCTACTATTTACTGAGTTAGCTCACAGTGCTGTGTCCTGGATTAAAGACCTGATCAAAATAAACGATTTTGACTACAGAATGTTAGTGAACCTAAGCACCTAATCTGCTTGAAAGAGGTTGTAATTAAATATGGAGACGATGTATTTATCGTTAATCACAGACAGGAAAAGCACAATGTTGATAGAAATCATCTCCACAGCGCTGATTCTAGACAATGCTAGAGAAATGGCTCTTCAGTCCAGTATCCACATTTCCTTGGTGACTATTTCCCATGTATGAGCTTAACCTCCCATGAAAGGTCCAAGGAAACAGAAAACTTGGGTGCAATGGCTTACTCCTGTAATCCCAGCTCCTCAGGAGGGTGAGGCAGGAGGATTGCAAGTTTGAGGCCAGCCGAAGCAAGTTAGTGAGATCCTCAGCAACTTAGCAAGAACCTGTCTCAAAAAAATAAAAAAGGCCCAGATTCAATCCCCAGTAACACACACACACACACACACAGAAACATCATCGCAATAAAAATGGATCATGATAACAGATAGCTAAAGGAAATCTCCAATAAATTTGATTACACTTAGTCCAATCCCTATACACCACGTCCCACTAATTTCTGTAAGGAAAATATGACTCAAACATTCAGAAGAAGCCACACTTTCTATTTAGAAGGAGAAATTTTCGCAATCTCTTGGTAGAGGCATGTTAGGAAGCAAAATTGAATCAAGGTGACTAAAATTTCCTTGGAAATTCCCGATCTCATGATGAAGCCTATGGATCATAAGCGATCTTGATACTATCAAATAACTAAAAACAAACAAACTCCAAATGTCCCTTTCCCAAACATTTCACAAATGCATATATGTAATTGGTACAAATTAGAACTGGAATTTTTTTCCTAAACATTTGCTGCCCCCATCTGTCCCTTTAGAAAATTGTCAAAAATAATTCATGGTCATTTAGCATGTCCTATAAAATACTCAGATTTAGTTACCAATAACTGCAATCAGCAAAACACCCTAACGATTGTAGAAAGAACACCAGAAACAGGGCACAGAGAGCACAGGGAGGATCTGACTTTTGTTACAGACTTCTGGGCTCATCTTCAGTATGTGTCCAGGGCTCTACAAATTTGAAATGGGAGGCACACTGGCTGGTGGAATGGGAAAAGTAAGCCAGATTTCCTCTGAGATCCCTGCCTGCTCTAATATTTGGCCATTCTCATGGAGGACAACAAAAGAGATGTAGGAGAATCCAGTTGCCCCATTTTTAACCAAGTTGTCAACTTGGAAGTGTGCCAAAAACTCATGAATGAATTTTTTTGTTTTGTCATTGGAATCTATGACCTTGGTCCTCTGTCATCTTGACAAACTTGCTTCTCAATGTCTGAGTAGCTCTGAGCCTGAGAAGGCAAGCAGGAATTCGTTCTCTTTAATGTTTAATGAATTACACAGTATACTACTTGTGACTTCAAAATGAGAATCATCTTCTGTGTTTCCAGTGTGTATCAGTAATAGGTGCCACCTCTCCCTACTTTTTCTTCTTCTTTTTTTTTTTAAAAGAGAGGAACAGTGAGAGAGAGAGAAAGAGAGAAAGAATAAATTTTATTTAGTTTTTCATGTGACTTTTGTTGTTCCAACACTTCTTTGTATACGTGGTACTGGGGTTTGAACCTGAGTCTTTTCACATTGCCAGGCAAGCACCGCAACCACTAAACCACCACTCCAGACCCCTGTCCCTACTTCTTTGATAACATAACCTGGATTTATTTATTTATTGGGCAACCACAGATCTAAGGAGAGGTCCAGAGGAATGAATGGATGAATTTATTTACCTGTTAGTTCATTTGTTTTCAGTACTGGGGATTGAATTCAGAGGCACTCTGCTACTGAACTATATCCCCAGCCCTTTTTATTTTTTTATTTTGAGACAGAGTCTCACTAAATTGTCAAAGTTCCTCTCTAACTTGTGATCCTTCTCTCTCAGCCTCCCAAGTCAATGGGATTATAGATGTACACCACTGTGCCTAACGAATATTTACAATCCTAGTTATTTTGCCGCCATCACCAGCCGTGTGATTATTAGTGACATAAACTTGGTTACCTTTTGACTTGAATATGTAAAGCATTAACATTTTACTATCATATTAAGATTCTCTGCTCTTAACATTTAGCTTAGTGGCTGTTCCGTTTGAAAACTCCTGCATTCGAATTGTTTTTCTTCTATTTTGTTTATTTACTTATCGGTATTTATTTATTTTTCAGTGCCGGGAATGGAACCCAGGACCTTGCGCCTGCTGAGCTGGACTCCAGATCCTAAAGGAGTGCTTTTGAGGTCTTCTTTCTTACTTTTAGTCTTTGTTGTTGTTGTTTCTACAGCATTAATAGTCTCATTGCCACTTGATGTCCCATAAAAACTTCAACTCTTTTCATTTGTGTTTTTATTCTTTGCACATGTGAGACGTTAATGTAATAGATATGCATCTGATATGCACAATTCTCGATCACACTCCTACTTATGAGTCCTACTTTGAATATCATGCATTAGTGCCGAATGTTCACAGACCAGCACACCGTGACAGACAACATCAGCAAGGTAAGTGGCCCGTACCCTTAGTTGCTTGGGGCAATCCCATTCCAGTCTTTAGCATTCTCGGGTTCTTTAGCATTCTCGGGTTTCCTGAGCACATAGACATACTAGTAAAACGTGGGTCTTCTATGTGTATTGCATGCACGTGTACGTAAAGTTAAACATGGCCCATTTCTAAGGGAGCTGTGACTTTTACCCTGATTATCATCTACTATGACAGGGAAACTTACAAATCTAAAGCCCCAGAGGCAGGAAGTACACCATTCCGGGCTTTCCTGGGTGGATTTGCACTTTCTCCATTACCAGATGGCCTAATATTTAACAGATAGAAAACAGATTTGGGAGTGCAGGAAACATTCATGTATCCTTATCTCAATAATGGGCCCGTTATGTGGCTTCCATGTACCAAGAAATCTATGACATTTAGTGGGCATCTTTACCAACAATAGCTGGAAGTATCTGGTGGGAAAGAAGTACACAGATGTGTGTCCTTAGAGCCAGCTGCAGCGTCAGGCGTGAAGTCATCATCTTTAGAGTCACAGTTCCATTTGGCACAAGAGCAAAGCACCAGGCACAATCTGTTCTCCATTCTCCATTCCCTTGGTTTTGTCATTTCGGCAATGATTTTCGAAGCCAGTCCTTATTCCCGTATTTTGCCCATGCTTTGCTGACATTGCACAATGAGTTTAAATAGAATTTATCTGCTTCTTGCAGACTGCTACTGTCACAGGTGGAGAAATGCTCAGAGTTGGGGAATGTTGGTGGGTTCTCTGAGTGGCACAGGACTGGAAATGGAAGAACCCGATTCTAATGTCAGCCAGCCACCAGCCAGCTGGATGTCCTCGGGCAAGTTCCTTCTTGTCCCTGGGTCACATTTCTTGACTTGGAATACAGGAGTGCAATGATTCCTGAGGTCCTCTCAGATCTAAGAGACCGTTTAAGTCAGGCCCACACATCTGTCAGCTGAGTCCCTACAGTAACACAGAGGAATTCTAAAAATGATACACATAACTGAGATCAAGATGGAAGACATCATCAAAAGCATTTGTTCCCGCACCTTCCAATGGAACTCAGCTAAACAATTCGGGACACTCACAAGCCAATCCTTTTTTAGATTCTTCTCTATTTATCAGGCAAACATTTTCACTGATTTGTATCTCACTCCAAACCCTAACTTACAGAACCTGAACAACTTCTGCCTGGCACGGAGATAATATGACACTTATCACACACTGGCTTCCTTGAAAACAGCTATGTGAGTACATGCCAATAACATTCAGGAATTTCATAAAAATTACATTTTCATAGGGAACTGAGTCATGCAATGGATTATGCATAATGATCTTAACAGTCAAGTTTGCTGGTTTTTGTTTTAACAGGATGAGTGTTACAATGTTATTCACCATCTAAGCATCTAATTATGCTACATTTGCACATTTAAATGCACAAAAATCAGATAAAAGCTACATTTATTTTAGCCATAGATACCTAGAGAAGTTAGCCAGTACTTACTTTGTAGTTTACTCAGCAATGATAAATAACTGGCAAATTTAAAATCTATTCCATAAGATTACATAAAGAACCATTCAAATACATTTTTTTTGGTATCAAGGATTGAACCCAAGGGTGTTTAACCACTGAGCCACATCCCCAATTCTTTTTCTATTTTATTTTGAAACAGGGTCTCACTAAGTTACTTAAGGCTTCCCTAAGTTGCTGAGGCTGGCTTTGAACTTGTGATCCTCCTGCCTCAGCCTCCGGAGTTGCTGAAATTACAGGAATGCATCATCATGCACAGCTAATTCAAATACAGTTTAATATCTAAAGGAGGTCTAGTAGAGGGAAGTAAAGAGAAGGGGAGAGGGGAGGAAAGATAGGAGGGGAAAGGGGGAGACGAAACAATGTATTTTGCAATTCTGAAATACTAAATAATTCCCATGTAATCAATAAAAACTGGAAAAGTTAAAAAAAATAATCAAAGGGAGATTAGTAGAAGAAAGGAAGCAGAGGGAGGGACGAGGTGGGGAGAGGTGCTGGAGAGGGATGTTGGCTAATTTCTATTGTTATATTGTGTGTGTGTTTGAATACGCAACAACAAATCCCATTATGTGCAACTATAATGCACCAATAAAAATGTGGAAAAAAGGTAAAATGTAGCATATTTTCCAATGTCTCCAGAGATTTGCCTGCTTTTATAGATATTACAGTACTTAAGAATCCTCCATGTCTGATTTTTAAAGTTCCATTTAGTCTTTCACGCAGGAGTTTGTATCTCATTTTTCTTGTACTGTCTGTGTGACATGTTGACAGCTGTTGAAAACTGTTCTTTGCACAATGACTTCTCATTCTTAGTAATTATCTCCAAATGACGCAACAGGGTCCACTTCTTTCAATTAGTCACTCGATTATTCAAAAAAACTCATATTTTCATCACAGTGCCATGCATGGTTCCAGCTTTTGAGCCTAGAACAGTGAAAACTAAAGACAAAAATCGGCCTTGTTGGACTTTGTATTCTAGGGAAGAAAAAAAATAGACAATAAACAAAATAAATAAGTAACATATATAATGTGTGCCAGAGGCATTGGGGGTCACATGTAATCCCAGCTACTCAGGAGACTGAGACAAGAGGATGGTAAATCCAAGGCCAGCCAGGGCAACTTAGCAAGCCACTGTGTCAAAAAAAAAAAGAAAAGCGGGGGCTGGAGAGGTGGCTCAGCAGTTACCACGCTTGCCCGGCGTGTGCAAGGATGCAGGTTCAAACCCCAGCACCACGTACACAACAAAGTATTGAGCAACAAAAGCCACATGAAAAAACAAATTAAAACATTGATCCTCTCTCTCTTTCTCTGTCTCTCTCTCTCTCTCAGTCCCTCTCTCTTTAAAAAAGCAAACAAACAGGGGCTGGAGTGGTGGCTCAGCAGTTGCAGTGCTTGCCTGGCATGTGAAAGAATGTGGGTTCAAACCCCAGCACAACATACACAACAAGGTGTTGAGCAACAAAAGTCACATGAAAGACTGAATTAAAATTTTTTTCTGGTTTAAGAATATATGCATATCATATTGTTACTTTAAATGCATTTATGACTGCATAATAACTAAATTCCTTAATTTAAAAATATTTTAAAAATTGATCATCTCTCTTTGTCTTTCTCTTTGTCTCTCTCTCTCACTGTGCCCCTCTCTTTAAAAAACAAATAAATAAGGGCTGGAGCAGTGGCTCAGCAGTTGCAGCACTTGCCTGGGACGAGCAAATACGTGGAGTTCAAACCCCAGCACCACATACACAACGAAGTGTTGGAGCAACAAGGGCCACATGAAAAACTAAATAAAATTGATTCTCTCTTTCTCTCTCTGTCTCTCACTGTCCCTCTCTGATAAATAAATAAATAATAAAAAGGGCTGGGAATGCAGAGCTGCAGAGTACCTCTGGGATCAGTCCCGATATTGAAGAAAAAAGAAAGAAAGAAAGGAAGGAAGGAAGAAAGGAAGGAAGGAAGGAAGGAAGGAAGGAAGGAATAGACTAGATAGAAGGTTAGATAACAGTGCAGGCCAAAGGGAATTATAAAGAAAGCAAGCAAGAGTTGGGAAGCACTGAGACAGTGGGTGGTTTGCCATTTACATACCCCTATGGATAACTAAGGATAAGGCTATGTCTGCATCACCAGAAAAGAATTCCAGGCAAAGATGAAAACGTGCAAAGCCCTGAGGCAGAGACGTGACTGACTTGAGTAATAGCAGTGAGTGAGCAGAGGCAAGAGCAGCCAGGGGCTGGGGTGCAGGTGTCTTGTGAGCTTTTGCAAGTAAAAGCTTCAGCTTTTACTCTTGAGTCAGGAGCTTTGAGGGCCTTTGAGTCAGAGGGACATGATCTGGCTGGTATTTGAAGAGTCTCCGTGGCTGTTGTACCACTACAGGGGACGAGTGTGGAAACGTGCTGTAGGGACAGCCATGAGCTGGGGTTGGTCACTCAGCACGTTTGCAGCCCTGAGCCTCAGTTTCTCCTTCTCTGCAGTTTGCAGTCCAAGAGAGGAAGGGCATCTATACAGTGCACCTGTGGAGGACCAGACCATGTGTAGAGAGAAGCCACGCAGTGTGGATCCTGGAAGCAGATCGTCCAGCAGGAGGGCATGGCCACCTGTGTCAGCCGCTGCTGGGAGCCACATCTCCACCAGGACACAAAGTAGCAGTTTGGTTTTGGCCACTAGGATGTCAGTGGCTGCCGGAGAAAGAAAACCAGCAGAGGGATTGGAATCAGAGAGCCCCACGGTGTTAGCCAAACTCACTTCCTAATTCCTAGGCGCCGAGAGCCTTCTTTGACCCCTTTAACCCCTGATGCTGTCATGCGTAGGATGGTACAATGATTCCCACACAGGAAGGTGAAATCTGAGAGAGACCATGTCAGCCAAGCCTCTCTAGAGCACCGAGTAGGGGCTGCCCGACTCAGACTGCGTGGCTTTAGCCACAGATACTTACTGCTCACAATTTGGGAGCTGCAAGTCCAAGACCCTGTGGCTGGCATCACTTCCTGTCTGTAGACAGCTGCGTTCCCTGTGTGCATGGAGCGGGGTGGGCCGCGTGTGCGCATGGGGGGAGATATCTCTGGGGTTTCTTTTCTTTCTTTCTCACCCACCCCTTTTTTTCCAGGACTGGGGATGGAGCTTGTCTTGCTGGGCAAGTGCTGTACCACTGAACTACACCCCAGTTCTTTTTCCTCTTGTTACAAGAACACTGACCCCCAAGCTGGGGTGCTGCTTGGTGGTGGAGAAGTTGCCTAGCAAGACAAGACCCTGGGTCCACCCCCAGTACTGCAAACAAACAAAACCCCCTCACCAGGCAATCAGATTAGGACCCTGCTCTTACAAACTATTTAATCCTACTTTCTTATAGGCCCTATCTCCAAGTACGGTCATCCTGGGGCATTAGGGCTTCAACCTATGAATTTGGAGAGAAGATGCAATTCAGCCCATTCCAAAGCCTCTATATTCACTTGTTAGTGCTCAAAACTTAGTTCATCCCTCAATTACTCCTTGGTTATTTACTCAGGGTTTTATTAATTTTACAACTTAGAGCATTACATATAATAAATTAAATACATAACACTGTCATTCAGAAATTTAGAAGTATGAATTTAACGTGTTCAACAAAATCTAACTGGCAGCTTGAGAATGAACTGTAAGAAAAAAAGTTGGCCAATGCTGCCATCTACTGGAATGCTGCCCAAAGTTCACTTGATTGGTCCTTTGTCAGTTCTCTAGGTGACTGCTGTGGTTATTTCTCCTAATAAGTGTAAAAATTTGATGATTTCTTTTTTCAATTTAATCCCGTGGTATTTTAAGAAATACACAAAGAATGAAATGAAGTCTTCAGACCTTAAACTAAGAAATGTTCACCAGCTGATTGTGCCAAGTTCTGACATTGGAGAGTTGGATCGGGCCACATGACGACGGGGAGGGTGCTCTGCTTCTGAGAGGGTTCCAGCTGACTCTGTAACGTCATACTCCAGTACGCTGTTGCTAAGAGGATAAATAGGCATTTCTTACTTTGCAGTATGGACTCTTGGGCTGGCAGTGGAGCTTAGTGGCACAGCATGTGTGAAGCCCTCATTTCAACCCCCAGCACCGCTGCAAAAAAAGGAAAAAAGAATTACATTTTGCAGCAAATATCAGAAACCTACTTGCAGTATTTAAAGCTGTTTCTCCTACACATTAAAAAGAGGAGGGGGGTTGGAGCAGAGGCTTAGCAGTTACGGCGCTTGCGTGGCATGTGGGAGTACACAAGTTCAAATCCCAGCACAGAGCGAAGTCTCAGAGCAACAAAACTCGCATGAAGAACTAAGTGAAATTGATTCCCTCTCTCTCTCTCTCACTGTCCTTCGCTCTTAAAAAAAAAAAATTCTAGACATACCCTGGCCTTGGTTTGTGAAGGAATCACATGATCCTCAGGATCACTCTCCTTTATCTTTTGTTTGTTTTTCTGAAAACATTTTAGTTTTTATTTTGTTTTTGAAAGACCTCTGTTGAGTATAAAATTTTAGGTTACCCATTTCTTTTCTCAATGCATAGACAGTATCTTCTGTTTTCTAGATTTCATTTTTTGTTTTTAAAGAGAGAAGGACAGTGAGAGAGAGAGAGAGAGAGAGAATCAATTTTTATTGAGTTCTTCACATGGCTTTCATTGCTCCAACACTTAGTTGTGTACATGGGTGCTGGGGTTTGAACCCATGTACTTGCGCATGCCAGGCCGCCGCTCCAGCCCCTCTCAATTTCATTTTTGCTAGTGAAATGTTACTTTCACTAGCTCTTTGTGGCTGCCTTTTTTTCCCCCTTGAACTTCTGAGGATTGAACCCAGATTCCCTTGTCTTGTTCCTCTGTCTTCAAGAGACTGTTTCATGGTCCACAGATCCAGTCACCAAGTCCACATACCAGCTACCAGAAGATTCTTCCAGCTGGACTTTAAAAATTGTCACATGTTCTGGGTGCCTCAGCCTCCCAAGCCACTGGGATTACAGGTGTGCACCACTGTGCCTGGTTAAAATGTGACGTTTTGATGTACACTGTGAGAAGATCACCATAACCAAGCTAATTAACACATCCATCATACCACACAGTTACCATTGTTACGTACGTGTGCACAGTGGGAACATTTCAGATCTACTCTCTTCAATGAAAAGTTTCTAGAGGGAATGAAGCAGACAAGAGAAGTAAAACCTTTCTAATAGAAGAAAAGACACAGGGAAATGTGAGTTACAGGGTTTTGGGGGGCTTTTGTTTTTGCAGTGCTAGGGATTGGCTGCAGGGCCTCATGCATGCTAGGCAAGTGCTCCACCACTGAGCTACACCCCAGGTCTATGAGCTGTGTTTTCATGATGACTACTGAGAAGAAAAGAGTCACGTTCCCTCACACATCCTGGACATGATTATGTGGCCACGGCTTCTCAGCTTCTGAGCTGAGATGATGGGGTAGTTTGGATATTAAACATCCCCCAAAGGACTGTGTGTGAAGGCATCACACCCAGGATGGGGCTACAGGAAAGTGGTGGAGCCTTTAATTGGGGGGGGGGCTTCTGGTCATGGGGGGTGCCCCTGAAGAGGATAATGGTACCTTGCCTCTCCCTCTTTCTCTGTTGCACTTTCCAGCCATGCAATGAATGGCAGTTACCCAGCCACACACTCCCACCCTGATGCCCTGCCTCACCACAGGCCCCAAAACAGCAGGCTACCTGATTACGAACCGAAACCTCCAAGCTTTTAATCTTTATAACTTGATTATCTCAGTTATTTGTTATAGTAGCAGAAAGCTGACTAACACAGATGAAATTTGAGAAAAGTTTGAAAGAATAGAGGGAAAATAAAAACTCAGAGGGGGAAAATATTTGTTCTTTTTTTTTTAAAGAGAGGGAGAGAGGGAGAGAGAAAGCGAGAAACAACTTTTTTTAGTTTTTCATGTGGCCTTCTTTGCTCTGAAACTTCACGGTGTACGTGGGACTGGGGTTTGAACTCACATACTCCCGCATGCCAGGCAAGCTCCGTAACCACTGAGCCACCGCTCCAGCCCAAATATTTATTCTTCGGAGTCAATAACTCTAATATGTGCCTGCATTCTGCCACTTAGGCCAACAAATGTACAGTTAGTTAGCATTAAATATCCTGGACAAGATGCTCAAATCTGGTGAATGTATTTGAATGCTTACCATTTTGAAATGCATGCCAAGTGTCTCATGGTAAACGACACTTGTGAGTTTTGCAGCCTAAGGGGCTATGCCTGGCTGAGCTGGTTACCCTACCTGTTTTTGATGCCTGAAATTCCTTTAACATGAGATAAATCTCATTCTGCAATTTAGAGATGAACCTTCCAGTCTCCAGCAAGGCAGGGCCAAGCCAGGCTGTAAAGGCAAGCCACAGAAAGCTGAGTGGGGCCGTCCAGCCCTTGGCTGCCCCCACTGAAAAGGGTGTGTAGAGGCTGGGGGCTGGGAGATGCCCTCTGGAACCTCCAGACTGAGGGGGAACCACTGGCAATTTAAGGTCCTGAGATTAACAGATGCTCTCTTGGCCAGGTATGGTGGTGCTCACCTGTAATCTCAGCAACTAGGCCAGCCGGGGCAACTTAGAGAGACCCTGTCTCAAACTTAAATTACACTTTTATTTATTTAAGTACCAGGGATTGAACCCAGGGGTGCTCAACCACCGAGCCACATCCATAGCCCATTTTTATATTTAATCTGAGACAGCGTCTCAGATTGTTGCTCAGAGTACTGCTAAGTTGTTGAGGCTGGCCTTGAACTTGCAATCCTCCAGCCTCAGCCTCTCGAGTAGCTGGGATTACAGGCATGTGCCACCATGCCTGTCTTTAGATTAAAATTTAAAAGAGGGTGGGGATATAGATCATGTGTACAGTGCCCCTCGATTCAAGCCCCATTATGTATATATCTCAACTGAAACTGGATCCTTACCTTTCGCCCTACACAAAAATTAAATCAAAATGGGTCAAAAATCTGGATATTAAGCCAACAATTTTAAATTTACTAGAAAAAGAAGTAGGATCAACACTACAGGACACAGGAGTCAGCGGTGCCTTCCTTAACAAAACTCCCATGGCTCAAGCAGTAAAGTCAAGAATAAATGAATGAGATGCAATTGAACTAAAAAGTTTTTGCACAGCTAAAGATTTAGTCAAGAGCATCAAGAGAGAACCTACAGAATGGGACAAAACCTTTGCCTGCTACACCTCAGGCAGAGGGCTAATATCCAGAATATACAAAGAACTAAAAAAGCTAAACACCAAACTCATAAATAATCCAATTAATAAATGGGCTAAGGATCTAAAAAGAAACATCTCACCAGTGGAAGTCCAGAAAGCCCATAAATATATGAGAAAATGCTCTGCATCATTAGCTATAAGGGAAATGCAAATCAAAAAAAACTTCAATGAGATTCCACCTCACTCCTGTTAGGTGACAAAAATGAAGAATGCGAACAACAGATGCTGGAGGGGCTGTGGGAAAAGAGGAACACTGTCACACTGCTGGTGGGACTGCAAACTGGTTCAGCCACTATGGAAAGCAGTGTGGAGAATCCTCAAAAAATTAGGGCTGGAATCACCTTATGACCCAGCTATCCCACTCCTGGGTATTTTCCCAAAAGAGTTAGAATCAGCATATTATAGCGATGTGGCTTCATCAATGTTTATAGCAGCTCAATTTACTATAGCTAGACTGTGGAACCAACCCAGATGCCCCTCACTTGATGAGTGGATACAAAAACTTTGGTACATATATA